>PVIH01002810.1:0-177107 GCA_004025045.1 Sigmodon hispidus
GTGTTGGGAGGGGGAAGAGACCTTGAATAAGGATATACAGGGATGGAAAAAAAAAAACTCAGAGGGAAAGATGAACACAAAGAAAATATAGGTGTAGCAATCTTATTTGTATTTCTTCCCTTGATAAGCCATGCTTATCATTCTTATCCTCTGTATAGTTATTGTTAACTCTTCCACATTTTAAATTCTTTTTACTGTGGTTTTTTTTTTTTGATAAATACAAAATAAAGAAGGAAAAAAAAAAGAACTGGAGGCATCATGTCTGTTACATGTGGTGAAGGTAACAATAGCAACAGTTGAAAGGATCCTATTGAGCAAAGCACAATCTTTATGAAGGTCAGAGAGATTTTGTTCTTTATAAAATTCAGCTAAGAATCAGGATCTGTTACTTGGGTGTGTGTGATTTCAAAATGGGCCCCTGGAAAAAGAGATATTTGTAAGTTAGACTTGTGAGAATAAGAATGGATGTCTGTTGACCTAATATGGAGGGTAAATAGTTCTGATAATTCATAGAATTCATAGTAATTCTATGTCATCATTGAGTGGTATAGAAATTATTTTATCTACACAGAATGAAAACAAATTCAGATTTATTAGTTCTTGAACCAGACATGAGTTTAAAAGTTATCTGGCTTATATTATCTTAGCCACTTTTGACACAGTAAGTAGAAGGGGAAAGATGAGAGAATGTGATCAAAATTCAGTAGCCTCCAATAGGAAGTTGTCAAAAATGATAGCATCATTATTTCCAGGTAACATTCAGTTACAAATTGGGTCAAGCACTATCCAAGTCAGTTTGTTTTTGTTCTTAGTGCTGTTCTTTAAGTGGAACTGGCTTACTCAAGTGCAAGTGGCAAGTGAAAATTGATCTAAGTGGTGCAATCCCATGTTTCTCATCTTGTCCGTGAATGGGAACCTCCTGCTCTGATATATGAGATGGGTTTTCTGACTGCCATCTCTTATCCTCCTAGGGTGAAATATATATTAGCTTCTGCATTGACATATAAGTGGTCATTCTGTTTCAGACCAGCCTTGGCCTCTGGACCTCCCCTATCTGTCCCCCTCAATGATGTGGTAGCAACAGGCTTAACCATCTCCTAATTCACTTTAAAGGCTGTTTTCTTTCTCAAATATGCTTTTCAAGTTATTGAAACACATCACAAATAATGTCATGTCAACTATATTGTAAATCCAGACTTTGCAAGGGAACATGCAAGGAAGAAAAGGCGAGTTTTCTGTTCATCATTTGGTCAATGCTGGGAACTCCTGATAGAACTAAATTGCTCAGAGGCTGGGACATTGTGACGGCCTCCACTGATGCAGAACTGTCGCAGAGCAACTCTCTTCAATTTCAGGGATATTTGAGCTTTGCTAAAGTTAACTCATTATACAAGGAAATGAAACAAGTTCCCATAGGCATTGTCTTTGCTTATAAGAAAGACTGAGAGATATAAGTAATTGAAGGCTTTTTAGCGGAATGAAGAAATGATGCATAGGATCTGTATGATCCCAAGCCACAAAATATTTTCATAAAGTCATTCAAATGGAATGCATTTGGGATAATTTCCATCATACAAATAGGAAACTGAAACTGGCTCCAATCCTTACTTTCAGTTATTAACCCCTTGTGTTTTTAAATGGCACTCCCTTGAGTTTTCTGTGACCATCTTCGCTGGCTACCTTCAAGTCCCAGAGCTTCAACCCAGGCCCTATCTCTGGTATTCTTCAGCAGTATCAGCTCTTTCCCACTGGGTACAGCAGTGACGACACTATGTATTTTACAGGTTAAGGTGTTCCCATATGTGGTTTATAGAGCAGCTTTAGTCCAATGACAAAAATGCTATTTCTTCAAACACCTCTGGCAGTCAGTGGGTTGGCCAGGCTTCCCAGGCTCTGTTTACATGACTATTGTTCTTCCACTCCCAGAACTGCATTGACTTCTTTCCTGTTTGCCCAAGAAATTGATGGGGGCTCTTAGGGAAGTCACACTGTCACTTTCAGTAGTCTAAATTGTTCCAATATGCTTCCAAGACTGAGGACAATGACCCACAGTAGTCATTTTCCTCTGGAATTTTTGCAAACATTGCTCATAGTTTGTTTGAGTTTTCTTGGGCTGCCAGCAAATCAGCACAAAGCTGGTGGCTCTAAACAGCAAAAATGCGTTGTATCACAGTTCCCAAGCTACAGGTACAAAAGTCAGTGTGTGGGTGGGGCCATATGTCTCCACAGATGCTGTGGAGAGAGTCCTGCCTTGCCTCTCTCCACTTTCTATTAGATACAGGCAATCTTTGTTTCCAGTCTTCATCTAGGTGAGTATATCATCACTCTTGGTGTGTTTATCACCCTTTCATCTCCTACAAGAACCTTTGTCACAGGGCCCACTGAAGTAATCAGAATGACTTCATCTCAAGGCCCTTAATGTAATTAGCTCTACAATATCTGATTGTTTTTTAAATGAGGTGATATTTACACTGACTTAGAAATGCCTTTGGGGGGATCATTAGCTCACTCACTGAAAAGTAACAAATTCAAGAGAAACAGTTATAGGATACATATGATATCCTTGCCCAAACTAATAACTGTTTTGGTTTTATTTACTTGTTAGCTTTTCTTCCATTCAGGTAGGATCTCTTCACTTCATGCTGATTTCTCTACTTTGTAATCACCAAGCTAACATTTGCAGTAGCCACTTCCCTCTTACAATCCGCAGTGAGCCTATTGTGTGGTTTGGATATATCATGTTCTTCACAGGTTTGTTTCAAACACTGGCTTTCCAGTGCTGATTTTAGAAGACTGTAGAGCCTTTAAGAGGTTGGAAGAAGCAGGTCATAAAGGGTTCTTTAAGGTCACAGCCAGCCCTTGATGTTGGACATGTACTCTCTGCTTCCTGGCTTATTAAATTATGAAGTAAACAGCCTATGGCATGCAGTCCCACTATGGCACTATGGTGATCTTCTCCACGATGAAATGAAGTTCTGAAATTGGATTATTCTTTTCCCCTTAAGTTGTTCTTGGGGTTCTCTGCCACAGTGACATAAAACTTACTAACATACCAACACTCTTTCTACAATTTTTAAAATTTGTTTATTCTTTTTTTTCTGCAGTTCAGAAATTCAAGTTTTATACAGTTTTGGGGACTGATCTTAATAGACAAAAGTCATTAGGTGTTCCTAGCAAGGTCAAAAGTTTAAATTTAGTCTGGTCCCAGTTGCTGAAAATACTAGCAGAATATTTGAAGGCTAAATATTTGGTAAAAAGAGAGGCTCTCACACACCACACCTAGAATGCTGTCAGAGGATGTCCATGCATGAAGAACTACTGCAAACCCACTGTAGCCAGAAGTTTCTTGTCCCATCTCGAACCCTTAATCTAGACAAAGCTCTCCCCCTCACAGTCCCACAGCTGTTTATATAATTAATAGTTATTTAGAGGTTTATATTAATTACAAACTGTTTGGCCTATGGTTTTGGCTCATTACCAACTACATCTTGCAACTTAACCCATTTTTATTAATCTATATATTTTCACATGGCTCCATAGCTTTATGTATGTCCCATTACATCTGGCTTCAGCCTGCAATCTCCTTGATTCCACTCTCCTTCATCTTTACCTCTGCTTGGATTTCCCACCTGCCTGTAAGCTACCTTGCCATAGGTCAAAACAGCTTTATTAAAAATGGCAATAAAACATATTAACAGCATACAGAAAAACATCCATATCATTTCCCCCTTTCTGTCTAATCAAAAAGTAAGGTTTCTTTAATATAGTAAAATTATATAATAAACCAGTTATCAAGTAAAAATTATAGTTACATTATACTGTCAAGCAGTCGAGGCAAGAACTGTTTCTTGCCCAATGACTAACCTTTGCCACAAAGAAAGTAAATTCCTTATGGAGTTTGTTGTTGTTGTTTGTTTGTTTGTTTTGATACCCATCATCCTCTTGAAGTATACTGGTGCAGGCAGGAACAGATCTGTCTCACTATCCAGAAATTCTAAGTTCTTAAAACATTTTTAAAGTCTTTGAAGTGTTTCAGGTTTACCTACTTAACTGAAATATATCTTTGAGTATCTAAGAAACCTAACTAACATGACTGTAAGTTTTAATTATCATAGATAATTAACCACTATTCTGTACTTCTTAATTGCACATTACAATTTCAAAGGAATTGCATAAACATAATACCTTAAACAAAAGTAGAAATATACATGCAGTATAACAAAATTAACCTTGAATTTGTATCAATAAACTAAAATCCATATCAATGTAAAGTATTTAAACTAGTTGCTTTTTAAAAATAGATTCAATAATCTAGCCTTTTATCCTGTTATGTCTATATTTTTTCTCTTTAGAAAGAGATTGACTCTGACCAATAACCAAACCCTCTAAATAAAGAAAAACATTCATATTTTATTTTTTGAGAATGTGGGCATAGTTTTCTAGGCTACTTCCTGCTGACTGAGAGCACGTAGTCTTTGAGAGACCCTGAGGCAAGATCATCTTAGTTAGCAGTCTTAAAGCTGATGTAGATGTTAGATCATCTGGGTCACCTCTTTCCATCATGGATTTTTCAGAGGTCTTCCTTAATCAAACCATATTATCATGGAAGCAATTCATAGGTTCTCATCTTATGCAAAGAAAAAAAAGCAGAACCTCTTTTCCGAAGCAACATATCCTTAGACCCAAATTCCAAAGTCAAGATACCTTTAAAATATGTATGTTGATTTAACTTTGCAACCTGTACAATCAGATGTCTTTCTGTAGTTAGCTCATTAACAGTTAGAAAATTAAAAGAAAATGCAATAATATATACAATCCAGACTCTGTATATTTTCCATCTTTACATGGGTATTTCTTTATATTGTTTTGACTGTCTCTTTAACAACTTTATTTTTTAAAACTATTTCTTTATATAACTGCCTATACTGCTTTTTCTACCTAATCCAAACCTATGTTCATTTTTACACACATTGTAATCTGTTTAGAGGTTTCCTCTGAATCTGTTTTTATTGTGTACCCTTAATTATTTTTTACAGTGTATGGCTAGGACCATTGACAGCTGACTCTGCCCTGCTCAGCTTTTCAATATGGCAGAGTCGTATCTACTTCCTCAGTTCTGGGAAGCAATGCTAAGTAGCATGGAGCTGTGTCTTTAAACCCATGTATATGCTCCCAAACCTGTAAGTAGTGATGGGAGAAGCCTGTGAGAGAGACTGTGGAAATCAGCCATGCAGCTTAGCTCATGGCAGCTATATCTCCCATGCACCTTCAGGGAGTCTCTGTGCTGCCGCTAGCATGAGACTGTGAGAACAGGAAGACCAGTGTGGCTCTGGTTTTGTGCATTCAGAATCTTTTTAAAAGCTTTTTTACTCTCTGATAGTGGGTGCCATTTGTAGCCAAAAAATTTTGGCCTGGCCTAGCCTAGCCACCAGGGCTGGACCTGCAGTTCCACAGTCACTTAGTCCCAAATAACCACACAAAGGCTTATATTAATTACAAACTACTTGGCCTATGGCTCAGGCTCTCTACCAACTAGCTCTTACAACTTAACTCAACCCATTTTCATTAATCTATGCGTTGTCACATAGCTTCATGGCTTTTCCTGTATCCTGTTACATCTTGCTTCCTTGGGTGGCAGCTTTTAGCTTCTCCTTGACTCTAATCTTCTTTTAACTCTGCTTGGATGTCCTGCCTGCCTCTAAGCTGCCTTTGCATAAGTCAATATACTTTCTTATTAACAAATTATAATAAAGTATATTCACAGTGTACAGAAAGACATCCCACATTAACACAAGGTTGTTTTATCACTGTCTATGTTCACATGGTAGTTTGTTGACATAGAAGAGTTATTTTGGCTTGAAATAATAATTATATACGAGTATGTTTTTCCTATAGATATAACCCTGGAAAATTTCTTATTGTATACATTAATGAAAGTGGTAGAATATAGATATAACCCCTTTGTTTCTGTTGTATGCACAAGCAATAACCATGATTTTTAAAGAAATATTAAGGTAATAAATTAATGCTTCACTTGAGAAATAGCTCATAATGTCCAACACTTAGAATCATTATAGAAATAACATAACTTTATAAATCTGAGAAACCTTTGGACACTGATGAATGTTTTCCATGAATATCATTTAGATAGACCGGATTCTGTCTTCAGATGATCCTGAAATCAGCTCTCACTTTGTTTTCCAAGTCCAGATACCTAGTCTCTCTGAGCTTTTTCTTTTTATATATAAAGAAGGCAGGCTGGGTCAGATGATAAATTAATAAAGTCTATTGACATTCTGTTTTTATTTATAATATTTTTTTGTCTGGTTTTACTTCAGTAATTTCTTGGGACTGTATCTATTCTAATTGATCTAATCAGTAACTATAATAATAGTATTAGGAAGTTGATTGACAATCTGTATCTTGAACTTTGGTCTTTAGGCTGGTGAGAGATTGTGGTATGTAATTCAATTTTCAATTGAGATTTGATTTCTTGGTTAAGTGATATGAGACACACAAATGAATAAGTAAAGTCCCTGTGTTCTTGGAGTTTTATAGCACAGGAGACACATACATAGATAGATATACATATGCATATGGAGGCAGATATAGATATAAACCAAGGATGAAAGCATTCACTCAAATTTATTTTTCTCATGAGTGGCCTTTACACATAAGCATCACCATACACAGATGACAGTGGTCAATTCTATGAGATAGAAAAAGTAGAGGTTCACTGAAAATAGGTGTACCCACAGCCATGAATAAGTACATGCCAAGATATTTACCAATAACATTTGGCATAAAGCTGTAAACACCACTGAATAAAGATAGAAGGTTAGTCTGCTAAACATGATAAGTGAGCCTTTCTCCCTTATTTTTCCTAGTTTGAAAGGACACTCATTACATCTTGCAAATGAAAATCATATAACAAGTGAGAACAGAGTTTGTTGTCTATTTTTCTATGAGTTTTTATTTTTCTTTTTTTGAGTTGTTATTTTTCTTAAATAGATGCTTTAAAAAGCATATCAACAACAGCTGAGCAGTGATAATGCATGCCTTTAATCCAACACTTGGGATAAAGAAGCAGGTGGATCTCTGAGTTTAAGACAAGCCTAGTCTACAGAGAAAGTTCCAGGGCAGCCAAGTATACACAGATGACTCTGTCAAAAATAAAAACTAAAAAAAATAACAAGAAGAAGGAGAAGGAGGAGAAGAGGAGGAGGAGAAGGAGAATTAGGAGGAGGAGAAGGCGGCACTGACACTCTTACCAACAGCAGCACCGATAAGAAGGTTTATTCTTTTTGAGGCAGCACTGGTGTTTGGAGATACTGTTTTAATAAGGCTTGCTTTATGGATGCTAAATATGGCCCTTTCTTTAATTCTATAAATATACAGTTAAAACAATAAATTCTAAGAGTAGTATAACTGAGTGAAATTTGAGAATAGTTATTTTCTTTTATTTAAGTCATCGTAAGGTTTTAGACAAGGGAAGATTTAAATTTCTGCCCTCTATTAAGACCCAGAAAATTTTTAAGTCCACTTGAGCAATAAAATCACATGAGAATGTTGAGTTATCACCTGGAAGTGTTACAGCTCTGAGGGGAAAGGCTTTCCCAATGCAAGTATGTGTGTGTGTGTGTGTGTGTGTGTGTGTGTGTGTGTGTGTGTGTGTGTGCATACCAATAAATTTGGGCCATATAGTAAAAAAACAAAACACACAAAAAACCAGAACCAAGCTCTTTATCTACTTAAATATTGGGATAAAAGGAGCCTTTGAAGTCTTCCTATGTATACTTTCTAGTTATAAAATTTTTCTTAAAGTGAAGTATCACACAGAAGTTTCACTTGTGCAGGAAATATATCAAAATCCAGCTGCTCCAGTGGAGGTAGGAGTCTATCTCTTAAGGACTTCACAAACCAAGTCTACCCACACTTTGGCAGACACCTGGACCACATGATGCACCATATGAAAACCACTTGGCGGCCTTGTTCAGTTCATAATTGACTAAGCCAATCAGCGCTCTGATGAGAAGAGATGTGTCTTACATCATCACATACAGAGAAATCAAACCACCTGTGGAGCTTCTAGCTTGACATTTTTACTCCCTTGTGAGAATCTAATCATGAAAACATTTGTTTAGATTTTATTTTATAGGTCTCAAATTTCCAGCAAGCATTTAAAACAATGGATCCTTGCTCTAAAGTAGCCTAGGAGCTCTTCCAAATTTGTCCTTGGATGTACAACAGTATCAGCTGCCATTTTACCAAGCTCACTGGCTCTCCTAATGGTGATGACAGTATAGGAATACACAAAATGTGTTGCTGTGCTTTACACTATAAGCAAAGCTTCTTCAAAGGCAGATGATTGTAATATACATAAAGAGATTTAAAAACAATAAGGAGATCAGCAAGCTGGTTCAGAAGGTACTCTACCTGTTTCCAAGCTGATAACACAAGTTCTGATCCCCACTATCCACATGGTAGAAGAGAACTGACTCCCACAGTTATGATCTAAACTCCCCAGGCTTGCTTCAATATGCACACAGCCTCCACCACACACAATTAAATACAGATAATTAAATTTGTTTAAAGAGTGAGGCTCCCAATTTAATTTTGTTTAAAAAAATGAGGTTCTCAGGATTATGGGGGTTGAGCAATAAAAAACTCACAAAATGAGGCAAAGATGGAAATAGAAAACCTGAAAAAAAAAAGCTGCAACTGCAGATACAGGCATAACCAACAGAATCCAAGAGATGAAAGAGAGAATCTCTAAAGTGGAAGACTCAGTAGCTGAAATAGATTTATCAGTCAAAGAAAATACTAAAACCAAAAAAGCCATAACACAAAATGTTCAGGAAATCTGGGACACCATGAAAAGATCTAACTTTAGAATAATAGGAATAGAAAAAGGAGAAGAATACCAGCTCAAAGGCACAGATAATGTATTCAATAAAATCATAAAAGAAAACTTTCCTAACTTGAAGAAGGAAATCCCTATAAAGATACAAGAAATTTTAACGTTTGCAGTCTGGAGACCTAAGAATGAGGACAGGCAGTGGTGAAAATTGTAGTTCTGAGTATGGGTTTAGAGACAAGAGATGACTGAGGTCTCTTTTCTCATTCTTTATCCCCACTGCTACCTTCCATTCTATCTGGTATACCCAAGAAGGAATTGGTGTATTTGTGCTGGATTGAGATGATTTAGCAGACAGATCTAATGAGGTATATATGTTTGAAGGAAAAACTATCAAAGTAGAAGAAGTTCCTGTCTTTGTCAAGGAAGGACACATGTATGTTGAGTATACAGTTCTTGAGCCATTTGCTCAAAACCTTAATGAGTTGGGTAAAGCTTATCCACAATGGGGGGGGGGTTTCACCTGTTACCCTTACCCAGAAGTATCTTCACTTGAAGTAATGGATCACCAAATACCTTGTCTTTTTATGTTTCAGAAAAATTGAAAGATTCATCATCAAATGGCTTAAAGAGGGAGGAAGAGCAGGTGACCCTGAAAATCTTGTGAGGTGCCCATCTAAAAGAGTATCCACCTGTAAGAACCCATTCTGAGCCTGTGTTGTACATGCAGAAATTCTGATAACTTGTAGATTAAACTCTCATGTTACTTTCCAAAGATGTAATTGCCCTGATGGGAAGTAATGCATTTTTTTCAATCACTAATCCTGTTAGGGAAGAAAAGAATGTTCTCAGACATTTTATAACTATTGGTTTATAACACATTTGAGGATAGAGGGAAAGAAAAATTATAAGGCCATTGTATGTCATAATTTGGCAAGAAAAATGGTATACTGTTGGCAGCTCTTTACTTGGTTTCAGTGACATAGTAAGAGAATGCCAGTGTCATGCATTCATCCTCAAATAGGGTCCCAGGGCTTGGAGGTCAAAGGCTGGCTTCTCTTTGGAGCAAGTTGATCATTTGGCATTAATGGGGGGGGGGGTGTCCAACCATTAAGAATTTGCTTTAGTATATAATAGCCTAAAGGAATATAGCCCCTTTGGCAGGCAAATGCAAAGCATGAGTGCTTTAATGATCATTTTTCTAAGGAATTATGCTGTCCTGGTTAGTCTAACTTTGTCTCTTGGGCGTGTGATTTGGCAAAGAGCCGTAACTCACTCAATTTCCTCACTTGCTACAGTGATCTAATTTTCCACTGACCTAGAATATCTCTGACCCAGAACAGACCTCAGCCCAGCAGAGTAGCAGTGAGGTTTGAAGGCAGGTGAATTAAAATATCATATTCATTTGATTCTGTTATAATGTATATTTAAACAAGAATTCACTCTCTGTAGTTAGTAAACACTGGAATCTGGGGGGGTTGTAATAAGTCATCCCTAGGCTAGTTTGTAAGAATCTGTGGCTAGCAAATTTATTTTAACATTAGATTGCATTGGTAGTCTACAGCAAAAATTGTAAAGTCAATAAAGTACCTTCCAGTTATGGAAAAACAGCATGAATGGTGCCTCTGAACATGATTATAAAGGCACAATATCAAGTTGTAGGAAAGGGTTATACAGAGTCCAGTATCCCTTCCCTAACCTTCAGTTTACCTGCTTCTACCTTCTATACCTTCTCATATAGCAAACAAAGAAATTGTCATGTTTGCGCTAGATTGGGTGATGGGGGGGCACTTCTAAGATATATGGTGTTTTGGGCCTATGGAAAATGGAAGATGCCACTAAATCAGAAGAGATTGTTTTTCATTTCATTGATTGAATGGTGTTTACTAGTTTAGAGTTTGTGTCCTTTGTCACAGCTCTCTCTGTTCCCCAACCTGGTAAATAAAAACGTAAATGTTCTGAAGACTGTCAACAGCTCACCAAGTAAGTATAGTAATAAGCACCCAGGATAGAACTCAGCTTTTGCTATTGCGAAGTGCATGAAGCAGCGTTTCCATCCAGACTCTACCATGGTGCTGATGTGGGGAGAGTAGCCAGGGCCAGCTACTAGGAGACACACATGTGCAAATGCTGAAGTCTCCTCCTTCCCCACCCCCACACAAACACTCTCTGCTCTTCACTTTCCGACTCTAACCAACTGGTCTCTATTTCACCTTTGCACATTCATTTATTCAATTAATATTTACTAGGCTTCTACAGTCTATAAGGCATCACCACACCTACATCACCATTTCTCTGTCTGTCCTTTTTCATCTCAGCTCTCCACGCTGGGATTTGGTCTGGCTTGGGCTTTCACAGGTCTTGTGAGTGTTATCACAACTGCTGTGGAGTCATTTGTGCAGCTGCCCTGCTGTGCCCAGACATGATTTCTTTTAGTATTTACCATCTCTGGATCTCACACTCTATCCATTGCCTCCCTGACAACGATTCCTAAACCTGAGGAGGAGAAAGTAAGAATATATGACGAGGTTTGAATGATGCACTAATCTATGCTTATGGGGATAATTTAATACTGTGCTCATTTAATACCCATCTAACAAAAAGTTATGTTGCTAAAAATGCAAATAAGAATAGCCTCCTTGAACTATAGTTAGTCTACAACCACCCCATTATGTACAGTTTTGTGGTTTCTTGATTCAATGACTATAACAACTACATGACGTTTTTATTTGCTTGGGATGTTCTTTGGTTAGCATAGATAATTATTTCTCACCAAATACATCCTTTTACATCACTATGATAAAAGAACAGTTCTGGTTTTGAAGGAGAACATATGATGTATTGTCTTTCCCATAAGAGTTACCTTTCTTTCTGCTCATAAATCTTACTAAGTAGAGCCAGTAGTTCAACCTGATTCAGTACACACACGTGACCTCTCTTTAGATCCACTGCCCTTCATACTGGGGCACACCAAGATTTAGGAGGCTCCATGGTGTGTGTGTGTGTGTGTGTGTGTGTGTGTGTGTGTGTGTGTGGTGTTTTTGACTGTTTGAAGTTTGGTTTTTTTTCCTTCTTTGCTTCTTTTCTTTGAATTTTTCTAACTTTCCAGATAATTTGTTTGCCTTATGTGTTATTACACTAGAGAGGAAAGGGAGCTTGGTTTTGTTCACATGCTGTGTGTGAAATGGACAAAAGTTTCAGTTTCGTGCCATTTTGAGAAGACTGCAGAAAAGATATGGGAGGAGGGAGGGAAAGAGAGAGAGAGAAAAAATAAAGAATACTAGTTGTTGATTTGATGTATGGAAGGTTCTTTGAACACAGAGTCATTCAAAGACTGGAATGAGTCGCCTGCCTTCAGAGGCAGTGAGCTCTCCACATGGATTTAATTCTATCACTGGATACTGGACAAGTTATAATGACTATTCAAGAGTTATTGGAGTAAGAACATCTTATTCTTTAAGATTTCATAATGAAACATTAGTATTAATGTCTCCAATCTGTGTGTCCAAAGGAAGAAAGACTTAGGAGAGACATCTCTATACACAATTTTAGTAAATGTGGTTTGACCACAAAGATAAATTAGAGAAAAGTGATTTGGATTCTGTAGTTTGTTTTAATGGTCTATATTCTGTAACTGCTTGGTTGCAGCAAGATAAGATCTGTATGTAGGAAGAGCCTAATTAGAATTCGGTGAAGCTCATTTTTTATCTTTAAAATCACAGTTTTCTCTCTAACCAAAAGCATGTCCATAATGATCTTTTTGGACTAATCCAGGGGATGTTTCCTAATGAGATAGCAAAGAAGGCCAACAAAGAACACCCAAGAACTTAGAAAAAGAAGGTGAAGTGGGTACAGAAATGTCACAACCTCACAAACTTCTGTCCTCAGATGTTCTTAGAGCTACCTTGTATGTGGTTTGTCACTGTATCTGTGATTGTGACAGAAGGTACTGACATTATATAGAAAAGCCACAGCAGAAAAAGGCTTATGGCCATTTATATATGCAAATTTACATGATGACAATGATTTGAGGAATGGAAAATACACACAGAAAAACTAAACAAAAATCTATATATGTTGCTATTAAAGTGGCTGGAAGGTAACATGTGACATGAGGAAAACATGGGAATCTTTATAGGATAAACAGCACAGTTAAAACCATGATTCTCCAACATGCATTTAACTGATTGTAAGATGTAGCTAGGACACTTCACTGAGAGCCAAAGGGCCTCTGTGTGGGTTCCAGCTATGACAGCAAAGGCCATCTTGAGCAAGCACCTGTGCATCTTCTTTGTAAAATGGGGCAAGTGAGCTGAATGCTAAGGATGCTGCCTGTTTCTCCGTAATACCCAGGATAACATTTTAAACATCTATTTGAAGCAGAGATTAATCACTTTGCTTCCGTACTTCTTAACCTGTAACAGAATAGCATGGACAATTTGGTCACTGAACTGTTTCAAGAATTGCAAAAGAAATCTAGCAAAATGTCAACTGCCCATTTAGCACAGTTTCTGAAGTTATAAATGCATTAAAAAAAATCTGTATGGTGGGGAGCTAGAACCTATTGGCACAGAACAATTATCCTCACATTCATTGTATTTCCTTTTTTGGGGTAGTTATACCTATACTCTAGAACAAATGGATTAACTCATACTATAGAATGAATAGCAAACTACTGTACTATATCCAAATAGTGTAGACTGTAGGTTTTATGCCAATAAAAATTTGTTCTCTATATACTAAAGGCTAGACTTCACTGACCAAAGTGTTGGTAGGTTTGGTTTCTTTTCACACCTCCCTCATTGGCTTGCAGGATGCCATCTTCTTACTGGATCCTTACATGGTCTCTCTTCTAATGCAAGAACATCCTACAAGGATCTTATATGTCCATTTCCTCTTCTTCTAAGTACATTAGTCATATGGAACTAAGATCCATTTTAGCGACTTCATTTTTTGCTAAATTATCTCTTTGAAGACTTTGTGTCTAAACAGTCACTTCCTATGATGCTAAGGAGTTAACATGTTGTATATGAATGTAAGTGTTACAATTAAGCTTACAGCAGATATGTTAACCCCAAAAGCCAGGGGTAAAAAATTTTAATCTAAACACTAGCCATGTATTCTGTGCCCACTGTCTGCTAAGTAACAAATTGTATTTCAGCCCCTTTCCTAGCATTCAGACTTTATCTAGGCCAATACAAACACAATGCGGTCTCCTTGTTTGGCTGGTCCTTCTATGCTCCCAGCCATGTCTTCCCTATTGCATAAAGATGTTCCATAGAAAAGACTAAGAAAAAGATGCACACCCTCCCTTTGGATAAAATCAAATCTTTGTATCTGGTTTATAATCTTCAAAGAAATTTTGACATGCTCATTTCATTTAATTTTACAAAGTCTATGTGCAGGATGTAGTATTTATATCTCTTTTCTACAAACAGTCAGATATAGAAAGATGTACAGCCTTCCTCAAGTCTAGGAAGAGTGGTGAATTAGGCACCCTGACTAGGGATCCGGCCTGGGAATAAAGAACATTCAATTCTTTATCTTCAAGCTCTGGGCATGTATTTCAGTCAAAACATTATACCGTTCATGAAAGCCTAATTAACTTTGTAGTGAAGGTTTCAGATAAGAGAAAACATGAGTTGGAGTGTCAGCCTCACCAGTTCCTTTTCCTCAGGTCACACTATCCCTTTATTTCATCTTTTGGCAATATTTACCAAACACCCTCTATCTGTCAGGCACTGTTCGAGGATCTGGTAATACAGCAGGAACAAAACACATATTGACTTCACTTCCATAGAATTTACAACCTAGTAATTACAAACAACCACAACTGCTGTGAAGAAAATAATCCTGGGAAGATTGACTGGTTCCAAGATGGGGGCAAGAAGTAACTACAGTGGAAGAATCAAGGAAAACACATCTTAAGAGATGAGATTATACCTTCAACCTAACTGATGGAAGAAGAAGAAGAAGAAGAAGAAGAAGAAGAAGAAGAAGAAGAAGAAGAAGAAGAAGAAGAAGAAGAAGAAGAAGCAGAAGCAGCATAGGGCTGGTAAAAATGCTAGGTGTGATTCATGCACACTGCATATCTGTGTTGAAACACCACATTAAAGCTCACTAATACAAATAATTATTCATCTTGACCATATTTTAATTTTGATTCTCTTTCTCCTTCCTCTCTTTTCTTCCTTCTACCCCTTCCCATCTGTGTGTATGTGTGTGTGTGTGTGTGTGTGTGTGTGTGTGTATTTGTATTGAAATGAGAATCTACATGTGTGTGTCAGTCTGTTAGTTCTTTCCTTTTATCATGAAGGCCCTGGAAATTCAACATAGGTCACATAAGTTGCTCTTCCAGAGGATCAGTGTTCAATATCCAGCACCCACATGGTAGCACACAACCCTCTGTAACTCAAGTTCCAGGGATTCCAACAACACCTTCTTCTGGTCTCCATGAGCATCAGGCACACACCTAGTGCATAGGCATAATGCAGGCAAAATGCCTATCACATTAAATAAAATAAAAATTTAAACAAAAATAAAGAATCTAGAAGATATCCAAAGACATGGAGTTAAGAAAACACAAGTGAGCAAGAGGACCGCAGGCCAGCCAGGCTGTTCCACAAGTGACTTGTAGGCCAAAGTGACAAGATCTAGTTTTACCCTAATTGAGACCATCAGAGGCTATTTATTCTTTAGGGAGCAGAAACATTTGATTTATAGTAACAACTCACAATGCAACTGCCTCTGCCTCAGTTGTATTGCCTGCAAAATTCTTGTAATAGCAGCTACTAATCTGCATGTTTTTGAGAGGATTTGATATATTTTTGACAATTCAGTATGTATTAATTCTATCATTATTAAATTATGGACATATAGGAGACATTTTTAAATACAAGTCATGTTCATGCTTTCAATGATTTCATTTTAGACAGCATTAATTTAGCCTTTCTGGTCATTTCTTTTACTTTTATTTTAAAATCATATTTACTAATTGTATGTGTGCATCTGTGTATTCAGACAGGTGCATTTGTTTATGAACAGGTATGTGTGTATGCTATATATATGTGTGGAAATCAGAGTACACCATGAGAAAGTTGGTCCCCTCCTTCTACCATGGGAGCTCCAGGGAGTTTAGAAATGAGTATCCTCATGATCATGCTTGAAGATCCTGTTCCATAAACTGCAGGAATCTGTTTTGTTACTAAGAACACTCCAGATCCTTCCAGACTTGTGTCATAATACAGGGACAAGCATATTGATGAGGTTAATGTGTGTTATGATAAATCAACATGATGACTCTTCAAAAAGATGAAACATTCCCAATATTTGTCAAGTGTGTATTTATTGCCTAATTAAATGTCTTTTGCTGTATGTACCAGGTTCTGTGACTATAGTGTCTGCTCTGGAGGACAATAGAATTTCACCATGCTGATAATATACACCCACATACACACATAACACACACACATACACCACACCATACATACACACTCACATATACACACATACCATATGCATTCATCATACACTGTAGAATAATACCAGTCACCATTTTATAGTTTCAAGGGCAAGAAAAATAAACCCTACAAACAGGAGGAACAATGAGCTATTTAGATCTGATGTCTTCCCAGAACGTTAGATTATTGTTTCACTCCATCTGAAAACACTTTGTTCAAGGTTTTTACAGTGAGCAGCAGATTTTTGTTGTTATTTCAAAACATTGCAAAATTATCACTGCAGAACTTTGTAGCTGACTGGAGCTGGAACTAAGATTGTATTGTTTCCTCTCCAGTTAGTAGGGCCAGTCCTGGGAAGAAAATCACACCCTCAGGTTTATCAGCATCCACTGCTACAGATACATTGTGCAACTGACTTTTCCTTCAGAAGCAAGTTTTATTTATTAACTCCCTTATGATAAAAATGAAAAAATGACAGAAAATGAAAACAAGAGAACATAAGCACTTGAGAATCAACTTGTAAGTCATATGTATAATATATAATGTATAGCTAAACAAACATAACATGCTACATACTGATTTATGACTTGATGCTGTTACATACCTAATTTATGATGAATGTTTTTACTTACTGGCAAATATATCTTTGTAGCATTTTAATGACATGTAATATTTCATATCCTGTAGATTATGCTATATCAAAGCTAATGGCTTCCATACATACATTTTGATCTTGGAACTCCTGAGTTATAACATTAATTTCTATGAAGAAAAAAATAAACATTTATCACAGGGAAGACTTGTATAAGGCATTTCATAGGTATACAGATGGCAGTGGAGACATCACCAGCAGGATACTATCAGTTGGCATGAGCATAGATATACATTTCATTTTTAAGGAAAGGTTTTAGAAATATGTAGTCAAGAGTTCTGTCTCAATCAGAAACTCTCAAATACCCTGCAGTAGCTGCCCAAATAATTGACTCAAAGGTATAATTTTATAGTAAGTGCTGGGCCAGTAGTCGAGGCATATTATTGACTAGCTCTTACCCTTAAATTAACCCACGATTCTATCCATGTTTAGCAATGTTGCTTGGTACCTTTTTTTCAGTGCAGCATTCTTGTCTTGCTTCCTCTGGATCTCATTGATGTCTCCTCTGTTCTTGCTCTTCCCAGCATTCTCCTTGTCTGGTCACTGCACCTACAATTTCTGTCTGCCTAGCTTCTGGACAATCAGCATTTTATTAAACCATTATTTACAATGACAAATATTTACAGTGTACAAGAGCATAATACTATAGCATTAAAAAAAACAAGAACTTCAAACCTTGTCTCCTTTGTATAGCTTTTTTCCTCATGGTTATATATAGTAATTTGTAACCAACACTGTAAACAAACACAAAAATTTATAATCTATTTTATTGAGGAATGGGGGCATAATTCTCTAGACTACTTCCTGCTGAATGGGAGTGCTGATGATCTTGAAAAAATTCAGGTTTATGGTAAAGTTTTGGCTGGAGTAGTCTATGAAGCTGGGTCATCTCAGCTAGTCTCCTTAAAGATGTTCTGGATGCAGAGCTCAGGGAAAACTGCCACAGAGGTACTCTGAAATGTTGAATCATCTAGGCCATCCCTTTGTATCTGAGGTTTTTCAGGGGGGGTCTTCCTCAATCAAACCTTATTTTTCTTTAACCTCAAATAAAAGCACAGCCTCTTGTTTTCTACGGAAATAAAAACAAAACCTCTTCTCCAAAATAACATATCTTTTGATTTTAATTTTGAAGTCAAGTCATTTACAAAATATATAGGTTGAACTAATCCAGCAACATTTATTTTTCAGCAGCCCTTGATACTTCTTTTGCAGTCAAAAAATTCAAAACAACACAATAACATAAAGTATACAGCCCATCTGAGTAATTTCCATTCTTACATGGCTCATTGGGTTATTTTATTTTTTAAGGACTTTCTCTATCCTTTCTCCTTTTTCTTTTCTCTCCCAAGCATACATATATTTTAAACACACTGTAAACCACTTAGAGATTGAGTGCTTTTTTGTCTGAATATCTCTATTTTGTATTTTACCACACTTTTAATTTGCTAAAGTCTGGCTAAGAGTAAAGACTTGGCTCCACCCAGCTCCTTGGTCTGTGAGAGCTTAGCTTCATGGCAGAGGTACTGGCAAGAACCATGTCTACCACCCCAACTCTGGAGAATTTTAGGGTCCACACTGCCACCAAGCAGAGCACTACCACCTACTACTCATAAACCTCATTTAAGTGTTTGGGAGCAGGACCGCTTAAAAGAGTTTCTCCATTTTTTGCCACTAATGCTGAGCCAGGAAGCCTCTCTTAAAGAAGCCATGCCTTTGCTTACCACCAACAAACAGAGCCCTCCCCAAAAAAATGCTACAACTAAGAAGACATTTTTTACTTGGTTCCTATTTTGTCTTTATGAACAGAAACATTAAGTCTGTCACATGTAACTCATGCTTGTACCAAGACTCCTATGAGACTTCTGGAACCTACCATGTTGTAGCAAGCCTGCACACCATTGTGTATCATGGCCTGCTTTAGAGACACAACTAGGAAGCTGTTTTTGGCTTAGTTTCTGTGTTCTAGAACCCTTTTTAAGCTTTCAAAGCCTTTATGTGGATGTACATGCACCACCTTAGATTACCATTTGTAGTCTGAAGTTTCTTGGTTCTGCCTAACCCCAAGGTCCAAACCCATAGCCACATTGTCCCAAATAATCACACAAAGGCTTATATTAATTTTAAGCTGTTTGGCCTATGACTCAGGCTTATTGCTTGCTAACTCTTACTATTAAACTAACCCATGATTCTATTTATGTTTAGCCACATTGCTTGGTACTGTTTTCTCAATGCAGCATTTTGTCTTTCTTCCTTTGCATCTCCTTGACATCTCCTCTGCTCTTCCTCTTCCCAGCATTCTTCTTGCCTAGTCACCCACCTACACTTCCTGCCTGCCTATCTTCTGACCAATCAGCATTTTATTTAACCAATATTTACAATGACAAATATTTGCAGTATACAGGAGCATAATTCCACAGCAGAAATCTATAGCTTTTATCAGTTAAAAATTATTGAGAGATTTGAGGAGGAAAAAAATGACATTTTTGTGGCAGAGTCTAACTCTGTACCTAAGGCTGGCCTGGAACTTATTATGCATTCCATGTTGGCTTTGAACTTACAGCAGTTCTCCTGCCTCAGCTTCCCATGTACTAAAATTACAGGCAACAAATAACTTCTATTTATAATTAATTTATTTTTTGAATATTTCATTTATGTATATAACACACTAGGCTATATCCACATACCCTCTTCCTCTAACTCTCCCTTACCCTATCATTATACATGTCCCTCTAAAATTCTTGTCCTTTTATTTTTTTTATAACATACTAAGTCCAATTAGTACTGTTTTTGTGTACATGAGTCATACACTGGCGCATAGACAACTTACCTATGGCCAAACACCCACAAAGAAAAGGGACTCTCCATCCCTCAGCCAGCCATCAGCTGCCAATAGCTCCTTGCTAGAGGTGAAGTCTTTTGAGCCCTCTTCCACATCTGATAGATTTTTTTTTTAACACTCCTAATGATGCCCAGGTTTCCTGAAGATAACCACAGCTTTTATAGGTTTACAAATATAACAACCACATCATATTCAGAAGACATCATCTCACAGAACCCCTCCCTATCCTTACATTCTGTTTGCCCTCATCCATGATCTTCTCTGAGCATTGACAAGGGGAAGAGGTTTTATGCAGATGTCCCACTTATGGCTGAGAATCTATAATCACTTATTGTTAGAATGTTGGTTAGTTATGCTCTCTATATTAATTACTGTCCACTACAAAAAAAGAAGCTAATGTGACCAAGGTTGAAAGCAGCCTCAGCCTATGACTATAAGCATAAATATTTAGAAAGCAGTTTGACAACAGGACCATTAGGCAAAATAACAACAATAGGTTCTACTAGCTCTGTGACAGCCCTAACTATAGGCTTTTGCCTAGCTTTACAGCACAAGACATATATTCTCCCCCAGTAGAGCAGGCCTCAAATTCATGCAGAAGAGGTTGGTTACACAAGAATTGTGCCACTATTGTGCCAGACACATATCTTGCCTTGAAAGTCCAGTATTATAGCCTGCAAGGTCTAGTGCTGGGAAAGACTAGCAAAATCCCAAGCAACATAATAACATTGTATGGTTCTATGAAATCTTGCTAGCAGGGAAGATGTCTCCTAGTCACTTGAGATTTGTTTTTCTATACTCTGTAACCAGAGTGTGTAGTGTCTTAAGCACTTAGGTCCTATCTTCTATCTTCGGTTGGCAACAGAAAGCAATGTCAATAGACTATATTATTTTGCAGACCTCTGGAGCCCCTCACATATTGACAACACTGAAGTAGATTATCTTTAGTTTTAATTGTTACTTTTAATATTGTATTCTCCTTTCCCTTTTCTCCCTTCAAACCCTTCCATATACTCCTATCCACTCTTCTTCAAATCCATGGCCCATTGCATCAATTGTTATTGCATGAACATATGAAAATATGTCCATAAAAGTGTACTTCAAATTAGAACTACCTAACTGGAAATCTCATGCTATCAACAGTATCTATTTTATTCATGAGCAGAGGGTGTGGAAGGCGGAAGACAAGGGAGCAGTTAGGCTGGATCATATGTAAAAGAATGATTTTGAAAATGATCATAAAAAAACAAATCCTCTTCAAGCGGAGGTCTAGAAGACAATACACCTTTAGCTTATGTTTTAGCAACGTCTTTGTTGTAGTCTGGCAAGAGTATGCATAAGAATAAAGCAAGAAAAGAAGAAAATAATGTGGAAAATAAATTTAAAATATCACTACAAGCAGAAATTTGTTGATCTTTGTGAATTTTAGCCCAGATTTATCTACGCAGTGACTCAATGAGTGTTATATGTTAAAACCCTGTCTAAAAAATATGTGTACAATAGTCTATATTTAAAATTCTTGAATTGTTTCTTCAACAACTAACATAATATATGAAAATATAATATTCTAAATGTTTTTTTATATTAATGTGCACTAGTTAAAATAAAAATTTTAAATTTAAAATAGAAAATGTGATATTTATTAGAGCTAACTAATTGTGAGAGTTTTACTTTTCAGAAAATTTTAATTTCTCTACTAAATGCATGGATCCCTTTAACAGCAGTGAGATAAGAACATTGACATGCAATTATCTGCATGATGCATGTCACTTATATATAAAAGTGTTCCACTACCTTGCACTACTTTTACTATAATGTATTGATATTTGTGTGTACATATGTGTTTTAAAGAAAAAGTTCATTGATGCATTTGTGGTGTTTGTAACCACGTCATCCTTTTCCTTATTGAGAAGTACCTAAGCCAATCATACATGCATCAGCTCCTCTTTCTCCTTATGATAATTCTGTGAGGGTAGGTATTAGTAAAAGAAACTAGGGAACAAAGAGGAAAGTTAAATATAAATGAGATTTAAAGAAGAGAAAAATAGAACAAGCCAAAACATGTATCTTTTAACTACCCCCAGCTGCTCCCATGAAGCTAGATTTTCTTCATTATCTTTTTTAATGCAGCACAGCACAAAAAGATTGCCATCACACTAAATAAACAGGATAGAACTGGTACCAACATCCCTACACACTGCCATTCTCCAGCTTGAGGTCTGTGACTGCATCCTACCAAGGACAGCAGCTCTGTGCTAGGGTAGCATCTGGCCAGTGTCTTTCTCTTTTCCTAGCATGGTGACAAGGCAGAGCAGAGCAGACACTGTGATTGTTTCCCCTTTTAGAACAGCATCAATCATTTTCAAAATATTGGCTTATACAATATGTTAGAAATCCATAGCACTCATTTCTTGAGTTGATACTGACCATTGGCTTGGATATCTATATCAAGTCCTGGCATGAAGCCATGTTTGTAGAAGGGCAGACAATTTCCTGTGAGAGCATTCAAGAAACATTGATCATGACAATCTCATGATAATTATAGAAGATATGCATGGTGCCTCGAGGACAGGTCAAATTTTATAAAATACATGTAATCTGCTAGTTTAGCTTTGGAGATAAGGCTCTGTATTAAAAAAGGATTTCATATATAAAGCCAAAAGGATAACTCATATATATGTGTAGATGAATATTTATTCATTTTAACACATAAATAAAGTATAATAAAGTGATAATCTATTTTATAAATTAAATATATACATATATACTTGATATCAGCTGACGACCCTCTTGCTCTGGGAATGGACATAAATCAAATTGATCTAAACCCCAAATCTACTGCCTGGGAAGTGTCAAGTATCAGTTGACATCATCTGTGACTTGCAGCACATTCCACCAGCCCCAATGTTTGCTTTTCATTCATGTCACCTCAATTTCATGTCAACTGGAGGCACTAAGTCCTGTTTTTCTGAACAGTTCTCTTACCCTTCCCAACTCCTCACAATCCTATATGCAAGCATTGTAAAATGCTAGCAACTTTTCAAAAGATGTAGGACTTCTGCCCTTGGCTCTATTTTGATACCTCATGCCTCTATCATCACTCACTCTCTTTATTTCCTCCTTTTCTTTCTCCAGTTTTAATATTGGAAGAAATAATCCTTTTTCCATAATAAACAGATCTACCCCAGGTCTCTCCAGTTTGTCTATCTCCCACTGTATCTGCTTTCCATAAAGAAAATGGGGAGAATAAAATCATGTCCTTCTTCTTCTGTATCTATTACACCGACATTGTAAGTGATGTTTGACTTTTTGCAGCTTTGATGCTTGTAGTATGACTGAGTTCTCTAAGATTAGATACCTGGCTCTAACTGACATAAGCATACAAGAGACCCTGTAGTTTTCTGAGATTAAAAGTCCAAAGTATGCTAACTTAAGAGAAATTTGATTCAGGGGTTCAAGTGAGTGTTCAGGACCTCTCTGTAACTCGTAGCTCTGCCTTCTCCAGGGGCGATGATCCTCATTATGCTGAGGATCTTAAAACATTGTATCCTGAAAGGGGATATAGTCTATGTTATAGTAATCTGGCATTTCATTACATGATGCTTGTATATTCTTGTATATATGTCATTGCTTGGAATATAATGAGTATCCAATACATATTTGTCAAATTTAATTGTTTACTTAATTGATGTTTAGTTCTTCCTGAACTAACTTATTTCTCAGTACTACAGTAGTAAACTTCATCAGTCTCTGGCAAATGTTACCATGAGGAACACAGATAATGAAGTTCGCTATTTTTATATATTATAAAGCCAAGGGAAAAGTGATGTGAAGGCTCTGTGGCAAGAGTGGGGTTAGTAGGTTAACTACAGTTGGGGACACTGGAACACAACCAGAAAAGAGTGTCACACAAGTCGGGAAGGTAGACAACGGCCAGCTAGTAGAACATATACATTGTGAAAAGCCACTTGGGTTTTATTCTTGTAGGCAATGAGAAGCTACCAGAAGAATGTGCATGTAGCTGTGCTATGATTGTACATTTATTTTTTATTCCTGGTAAAGTAGATATAGTGTAAACTTGTCATCTTAACCCATAGACCATTGAGTACTGCTATGTGTGTTTACTGTGTCCTACAGCAAAACTTCAGAACTGTTTTATCTTGTAAAACTAAACCCCAAATCTGTTAAATAACTCACTATCACCCCACTTCTCTAGTCTCTGAAACCACTGCCCCTCTTTCTTGTGGATGTGATTGCTCTGCAAGCTTATTGCTCATTAGTGGGTTCATACAGTCTGGGATTTGGTCACTGGCTATTTCACTTAGCATGTCATCAAACTTGTCTATTTTGTGGCCATTCTATTGCAAGCAAAGTGGTATAATTTCCTCAAAGAATATATGTACTTATTTTCTATCTGTGTATCATTTGATTAAGTCTACTCTAATTATTTGTCCCCTCTTTAATAGGGTTATTTTATCATGGAGATTCCTTATGTATTCTGGATAGTAACTCTTGTGGGACTCAAATTTATAAATATTTCCACCTTCTTGTGGAATTCCATTTTATTCTGTTAATTATGTAATGTGTTCATTGAAAGAACTTCATTTAGATATACTCTAATTATTCTGTTTTTTAAAGTTGATACAGCTCTTGGTGTTATATCCAAGAAGTGTCATTGCCACATACAGTCATGGAGCTCCTTCCTCTGTTTTTTTTCTCTCACTGTGTATATGTGTATGTGCATGCATATGTGTGTTTGTGTGTGTGCTTACGTGTGTGTGCATGTGTATGTGTGTTTATCAGTGTTTGTGTGTGCATGCATGTATATGTGTGCTTGTGTGCATGTGTATGTGCATTTATCAGTGTGTTTGTATGTGTGTGCATGTTGAAATTCTCAACCCTCTCCATATTAATTTTTGAAGCAGGATCTCATTGAACCTGGAGTTTGCTGATAAAGTAGACTAACTGGTCATCAAGTCTCAGGGATCCTCCCTTTTCCAGCAGTCCAGTGCTGAGATTATAAAAGCACACTATTAAACCTGGCTCTGGATGGTCTAACTCAGGGCTTCATGGTCATGTGGCAAGAATTTTCCTAACTGAACAATCTCCTCAGCCCTTCCCCCTCCCCCCCCCGCCATGCTCTTTTGTATGAATGTTACAGTTTTATTTAGCTTTCACATTTAGGTCAACTTATATTTTTAAAAATTCATTTTGGTATCTGTTAGAAAACAGATGGCAGAGAAGGAGACCACAGGGAGATCTCTTTGTAGCAAGAGATGATATGACTTGGATTCAAACAGCAGCTTGGAGAAGGATCAATTCACCTTAACACAATAACCTAAAGCTTTGTGCTTATTTTTATATCAATACCAATTGCAAGTATTGTGTGTCAGACTGAGTAGAGATTACTGGTGGTCTACTCTGCTTAGGATGCCCAAACACAAATCAAAATATTGACCCTCTCAAGTTCCCCTCAGGTTTGGGGAGGTCACATGGAAAACACTGACACATGAAACATAAGCAGAAACCTAAGAGAGATTTTACAGTTAATTTTTCCTTTCTTGATAAAAACACCACATTTGCATTCTTCCTGAACAAGACATAAGACTGTAGATGAATCATCCATTTGTGACAAACTGTAGGCATAAAAAGCAAAGCAGAAAGCAAGACAAGATCCTGCACCTTCTAAAATCTGAGGGAAACAAAACCCAGCGTGGTCCATTCCCCTGTGCAGGAGTTGGGTGACACACATCTGAGCACAAATCCTTCTCAGACACATCATGTGCTAAAACCTTAGGCATGTTGATTTTCTGAATTTTCAAAACAGCCCTATAATGTAGAGAATTTTTCCCATTTTAAAGATGGTAACACTTACACAATGAAGTACAACTTAGCAGTAAGAAAAAATGATATTCTAAAATTTGCAGACAAATGGCTGGATTTGGAGAATATCTTCCTGAGTGAGGTATCACAATCCCAGAAAGAGTATCAGGGAATATACTCACTCATTAGTGGACTTTTAAAAAAATGTCATTGTATACAAGAGCTCAATGACACAGTGCCTCACTTCTGCATTGGTGGCCTCTGGCAGGGGTGTGAGTGAGTAAAGACTTGTTTTCTTTAAGGGTCTGGCCTTAAAGGGAGTTTAATTATGCTCCAGTAGGTAAATGAGCAGCATGAATGGGCATTTTTGTAAATAGGAAGATCATAAGAGTGAGTATGAATCTGAGAGGTCTGATAACTGAATTTGATGGGGTGCATGATATAAAATCACCGAATATATATATTTATATATATGAAAAATAAATAAAAATAAAGATGGTAACACTAAAGTTCTATGTGAAGCTATGTGACACATTGAGTAGAAAACATAGAAAAACTAAATGTTAAAGAAAAATAACATAAAATCCAGGCACATCATGATTTGAAATAATAAAACTGAATCATGAAAACAGGCAAGGGATCATCTTGCTTACCTAGAAAATTGCTACTTATCTGCCAACCCCAGATGAGAAATGCACCCATCTCTAGTAAAACCTACTCAGATGTCATTGTTCACACACCAATACAGAACAGCATTTTTTCCATAAATGATATTTTCATACATCTTAACCTCTAAACTGTGGGTGATTTGAGGTGAATTGCCAGCTGTTACTCTTTTATACAATGGCTGGTATAACAATTGTGGTACAAGGTTTTGAACTTGTGACGCCTTGTTCGAAGCATTAATAAAAAAAAAATCTGAAAGTTTACTTAATTTTAGACTGGGAACCACAGCAAATGATGGACTGCTACAAACAGCTCTTATAATTGAAGGGTAAAAAAACCCTACAAATACAGGAAAGTATCAATCAGAAGGAACCAGGAAGAAATAAACTACAAAAACTAAAACAAGTGCAATAATGCAAATTAGGAGCTTCCCTAGATTTATTTGACAAGATGGTTGCCTGCAGAAGTTCCAGAAGGGTGAACCATGTCTCCTTTGGTTTGGATTAGATTGCTAAAAACATACTTTTTTCTTAAAGCTGTTTTAATAAGACCAGAGTTTTAAATAAATTTATGCCTTTTCTTCTCTGGGAAATCTACAAAAGTAAATATTTGAATATTCTGACTTAAGACAGATAATGAAAGGTAGATCGGGAATCATCCATCTTGTATGAATATACACAATCTCATTATTCCAGAGAATTTCAAGACACACAGCAGAAGCTCCCTATTGGTTAACATTACTGTTGAGCAAAAGTTAAGCAGGGCCCTTCCTTCAACACTATACTCTAGACTCCTCCACCTGCTCCTACTCATTGGAAGGAAAGATTATGTCTACCTAGGCCTGTGTCCCTGCTTCTAGACTATGCACCAGTCATGTGGAAGCTTTTGCCTTCACAATTGGCCTCAATTCTATTGCTAGGGCCAAAGCAGCCTCTTCTGAGTCAAACTACTCTCAGAAGACTAGGTTATTTCTGCAGGATCACAAAGAAGTAGTTTCTAATGCGGTGTGGGCAGGTGAACATGCTTCCACACAAAGGTGATAATGTTACTGGACCCACTCTGAAGATGCTCTACTAGAGGCATGAGGCACCAGGAGACACAAACCAGGCTGATGTCTTCCCCAAACTGCCATGTTCCACAACTTCTCCTCAGTTGTACAACTGAAAACTCAAATCTTGTCTTCTGAGTCATTGAACGAGAGAGAGAGAGAGAGAGAGAGAGAGAGAGAGAGAGAGAGAGAGAGAGAGAAAGAGAGAGAAAGTTAGTTTATATTTTACATAGTAGTTGGTTGTCCAGATTCCTAACATTCAAACTGGAGCAGACATAGAAACTAGACTTCATGTTTACTCTTGCCTTGGATAGCAAGAATGTTAGATGAGTCATGACAGTAGTCAGTAAATATAATTGAGAAGGAAGATGATAAAAACTTATAAAAGATGGTTATATTAAAAAGTTTTTCCCTTCAAAACCACAGGATATATGTACTCTGGGATGAGAGACGTTCTCAGAGACTGTCCAAGAGCCATGACCCCAAATGAATGTTTATTAAACACTTGCAGATGAGTTAATGAAGAACAAACATGCTCACTGCTGTTTGCATCCATAAATAGCACTGTGTGTATGATATAACTTGGGAGTCAGGAAAGCTTGGTACAGCCAGCCCCACCCCAACTCTATCCTGCATGCAGACTTCCTTCTTTCTCTGGTCACACTGTTTCTCTGGATCCCTCAACTGCTTGACAACTCAGCAATGTCTTTGACTAGTTCCCTCATTTTTCCTCACCATATCCTAATAGCAGCCAACACCAGAAATGCCTAGCCTCTAGAGTCCACAACTGCTGTGACAATCACTACTTCACTTATTACACTGGTACTGTGAATCCATTTTCCCAAATAGATGCAGAAATGAATCTGTTTGCATTCACACAGCACTAGCACAGGGATTCACAGCCACTGTCATGGAGGAAAATTGATTGAATCTTTATTAAATGGGTTTTGGATGTGGTAGAACTATTTTCAGACAAGTGTTCCCCCCTGAATTCGTGCTTGAGTGCTGTTTGCTTAGGGCACTGGTTCTGGAATCAGGCTGCTTGAATTTTTACCCTTGCTCAGCTATGTCTTTGTATAGAATCTCAAGAAAATCATTCTGGTTTTTTTTTCCTGATAACCCAAACAACATGCTTTTGCCCAAATGTCATGATACATGGATAGAGAATAAAATCAGCACCATGATCCAAAATAGCATTCTTGTTTTAAAAATACAATGATATAGTAAAGGGTAAATGATCAGAATGCACAGTATCTTATAAGGAAAAAAAAGATTTTTTTTTGCAAGATTTCCTTTAAGTATTCATGTTATTTTTTTAAACAGCAAATATTTTATTACTATAAAATCAGAGCACAATAATATATATTGTCAAATTGGTGAGATTTTATATTAAAATGTAAAGCTTATAAATGGGGAGACAGTATTGTCTCTGAAAAAATGTGCATTAAATGAAATGCTATGAAGTAATTTTCTGTCTCCATTTACTAGATATATAATAAAGGAATATAGTCACTTTATATATTTCAGCATCTGATTCTTGTTTTGTCAATGCTGTCTCATAAAGAATCATAATAGGATATGATTTATAATCCATAAGACCTCAGCCAAGGAAGTGGGATTACTAGATGAGGAGAAATTGTCTTTTCAGTTACCTAACTATTAAAAGATTAATTTTAAATATCACTGAATTCCAAGATTATATTTACAATGTTCCAAACAATTGTACAATGGAAACATTATGCAAGAAAGACCAATAATTATAAAGTAAGTTTAGTGGATTAAGCCACTAAAATTGTGAATAATGCTGTATACTTGTCATGTGCCCAGCACTACCTTTATACTAAGCCTGCCTCAGGCATCACTCCTACTAGACACATCATTTCCTTTAATATTCATATACATGTAAAATAAACAGCATATATACAGCCTTTTGTTGCATACATAGTGTTTTCTGCCTTCCTAGACATAAAACAAAGGTACTATGAACATTTTTTCCTTTTATTTAAAATAGGGGTTTTCTCGCATAATATATTCTGATTATGGGTTTCCACCCTCTGCTTCTCCCAGATCCTCCCCACACCTCCTCTTATCCAAGTTCACTCCCTTTCTGTTCATACATTTAACGGTAATGGGCTTTGATAGAAAGCATTTTACAATGAGTTACTGTTAAATATTGTTTGGATGCCATACTCTAAAAAATAACCTTGGAACTGGCCTATTGTTTACACATTTCTTTGTATGGTGAACACATACAGTGTAGTTTAGTAAGTCAACAATTCTTCTTGAACACCTACATGAGAAGTGGATCATTACATGAGATCCTTGGCTGTTGCCAAGTTCTGCTGCTTAAGATGTATGTTCACCATCACATAGCGCATTTCAGCATGGATCAAGGCAGAGAGGGCTGACTGAAGGGCAGGAGGAAAGCTGCATTGACTGGGGAACCCCATTGTTCAAGTGTGTTCATTGTTGTTGACAGAAGCCCTTTGGAAAGTTGAAGCTGAATGTCACTTCCTTGCATTTCCCCCTGTGTCCTGTACACACACTGATAAGTTTGTGCAGAGCAGAGAGTGTTGGGGAAGAATATGAGCTGGCAGTGAATTTTCATTCAAGAAACATAAGGGTGTGTTTGTTTTGAGAAGAAATGTCATGTTCGAATTGCACAGACTTGTAACCTTTAAGCAGGGTGTACTCTCTCAAGCTTGATGATGACCTTTATTTCTCTAAACTTTTACTATTATTTAGAAATTGATTTTCAAGTTAAACTTCTATTGCAGGTGCCATGTGTTATTAAAAACTTCTCTAAAATTTAGAGTGCCCAAGTCACTGATTTTATAAGAGTTTGCATTTATGAGTTTATATATATATATATATATGTTAATAAAGAAGCAGACTAGAAAGCATAATCAAGAGGTTGTTAAAATTTATGAATGACTTTAATTTGGGAAATTGTAAGCCATTGGTGGCACCTCATGTGGCTTTCATGAAGGACTTCAGAGTGGAAGCCCTAAAGAAATATTAATTGGCTCACATCTGTGAAAATCATGAGTGAAGTATTCGTAGATGCTATAAAAATGGTAAGCTGTATTGAGCATTTGTGATGTGCCTGCAGCAGAGCTGAGCACATTTCAGGCCCTTCCTCGTTTAACCTCAAGGGACTGAAGAGGTTGACAGACAGTGCTAGACCATTACACACACAAAAAGCTGAGGCTTAACTTCTTCAAGGTCTCACAGCTAGTAAGTACAGGAATGGCATGTGGGTTTTGAGGTGAGAAATAAAATTCAGTATTGGATTTGGTTCTAACAATCATAGGGGAAATTCCTTGGGCTACTTTCTTTTTATTAGAGCCTCTCCCTACTCACCATGGCCTGACCAGAACTGTTTTCCCAGTTATTTGAAGAGTTTTGAGAAACTAGTTGTGCATTTCAGAGAGAGAGAAAAGGGGAGACTGGCTCTGTGTCAGGAGCCTACAGGAGCCATCTTGCTGGGAGGAGAGATTGGAGGAGGTGATAGTTGCAACTGTAGGATTTGACGGGGTAACTCAGGCTATGACATGCATCTACTCAAGGAGATCTCTCCCCCTCTTATTCAATGGGCCCTGACACCTATGTGTCCTGGATCTGCCCGTCATGTTTCTCATCTGTTGGAAAGAGTCAGGCTGAGCAAGCTAATCTTCACAAAACAGTACCTGCTGGCTGAATCAAGGGCAGGTGGATAGGAGACCTGTGAGGTGACTTTATGACAAAAGTACTCATGGCAAGCCAGACCTGGCAAGCTAAGTTCCTGTGAGATTTGACCTAGATGATATGAAGAAAAGAATGGCAAGGACTGGAAAGCGCAAAGAAATTGTGTAAGGCCATGATAGGGAAAGTTAGCCAAAGAGTTCTCTCAAGAGGTCTTGGCTCCTATCAATGCATATTTTCTATATTTAATTTGCATTTTTTAAACATTCTACTACACTATTTTTTCTCTTCTGAGTTATGTGTGTTAGTTCTCACTGTAGACATAAGGCAGAATTAAAGCCACAGATACAACCCCATGGAGGTCTATGAATGATGATCTCAGGGTTCTGTCACACAAAACTTGGCAAAGCGTAAAAGAGGTTTGTGCTTTTTCCAGATGATTCCTGTGATATGTAAAACTGTCATAACACCTGTACACAGTTTGTAGGGAAGCAAAAAGAAAAGAAAACCTGTTTGTGGGCTTTTTCTTCCTTAGTCTTCAACAGTAGATCTCTGTGCCCATGTAAACTTTGTACAGATTTCACATCAAAACCCACCACTTGAGGATCTTAGGTGGTGTAAAGAAAAAAAATCCTTTGGCTCCCACTATGAAAGGCCTTTTATTGTTTTAAACAGACAAGGGTGGGTCCTCAGCTGAGAAGGAGACAGCTTCAGTAGGTGGCTGGATAGGCAAGCTGAGCAGCTGCGTGGACAGTGGCAGGAAGGTGGGGCATACTTGGACAAAGGGCAGCTGGATGGAGTCAGCACCACACTGTTCTCTGTTAGCATTAGAACCAGTCACCTCAGGCTAGTGAATCCACCTTGTAACTGGAATCTCAGAGCACCAATATCTGCACCAGACTTTAAAGTTTGCCCATGGCCTTGAGTCACATAACCAAACTTAATTCATACATCAAGAAAACGACAATATTAGTCCTCCTCTTTACAGATGATACAATAGAGGTCAAGGCTGTTAACTCTTAAGTGACCCAACACAAGCTACTTCTACATCCTGGTTCATTTCTATTGTTCTGATCTGGAAACCAGTAGATAAAAAGTTTTCTAACAGATAAATTATGTCTGTCCATGTAAATCCAAGCTAAAAGGGTCTCATTTCTCTAGACTATACAAGCTTACTTCAATATAGATAGATATTTCTGCTGTGGTTATTTTATATCCAAGACTTTTTAAAGAATTCGCCCACTGAAGAGTCTATCCCTTCTTAGTGCCAAACTATATATATATCACTTCTTATTTTGACACAAAAGATGAATATTTCATCTAGGCAACAGGCTGATTGGAAAGGTAATGCACTATCTTGGTTGCCCTACTTAAAAAGAGAGTCTCTATACTTACTTAAAATTAAAAATAGCTGAATTTTGCAGCAAAAACCTGATGCCACACACCCACTGTATAAAGTCTACCAGCTCAGGCCCTATGCCAGGCATCTTCTCCCTCTCTATCTCTGCTTTTTTTTTATTAGACTCCATGTCAAAACTCAAAGATTATTGCTAAAAATATTCCTTTAAGCTTATTTTTTTATATTCACAAGAGTATGGAATTTTTACTGTGAGGAACAATGGCAGGTAACATATATGTATAAATTCATGGTTTAGAGAAAATTTGTATAAATATCCTAGGTTAATTCATAGAAGAATCAAATTGTTGGTTTTCTATCTATAAATGTTGCTACTCAGAATTAAAAATGTTGAATGATTTGCCCACAATTTTGCAGGCACTTACTTTCAGATCTTGGATCAGAATCCAATTCTTTAGATAGTTCTTGAGTGTCTCTTAAATATTCCACAATGAATTCTAGCAGGATAATTTACTTTATAATAAAGCAATGATGCTTTTTTAATTCATACATTTAATCATTCACTCAACAGTATTTTCTGAGTTCTAAGCATATGCTCTAATCTAGGCACTAAGAATGCAGCAATTAATAAATGGATACGGACAATACTATACAATTGAAAATGTATGTAAATATACATACTTATATGTATATATGTATTATTTGTGTGTCTACTTGTGATATATATTAACTTTTTAACTCAACATGTCTGAAGAATGAAAATTTCTTATTCTTGTATACTAGGAGTGTATAAAACCTTATCATGGCTATTTTAGTTTTTATGGCTTTAGTATGAAAGTACTGTTTCCAAATGCTCACAATAATGAAGACGAGTGACTCTTGCATGGTGTGATCTCAGAATGAAATATCATCTAATATCATAAATGATCTATAACCATAAGCTATAATATGGCTTTGTGATACAATTATTAACACTAGATAGAGAAAAAGGGTCTCAGAGACTAAAGACAACATGTGAAGAACATTTTAACAAAGCCAACAAGAATCAAAGCAAAACTGAACAAGATACCACCAACCAGAGTCATATGCATATGAGACAAACTTTTTTAAGAATTAAAAACACAAACTGGAAAGGCAGAGGTTACTTCAGAAGAAAGCATATAGGGCTATTTTAATTGTAGTAACAATGTTCTAGCACCTAAAATATGTAGTGCTTTCAAGGTTGTCCATTTTAGCATTAGGACTTAGATTTTATAATTATGCAAAGATAACAAATGTTATATGACAGAAATTCAGTACAGGAAGAAGGATAAGGATGACAGCAACTACATTGCTTATACCACAAAGTGGCATTGGTTTGAGCAGCCAAGGCACAGTATGGTGCACTTGAGTGTACAAAGAAAATGTTCCCACCACAAAATGAAGAATGGCCAACAGCCACTTTCTAGGAAGAGGCAAAGGGCTTTATCATCATTAAAGATACCCAGTGAAATGCGACACTTAAAATCTGACAGTGATTCTTTAACTGGTACATGATGCAATAAAATGTACAAAGATAAAATTTTCATTTATTCAAGGGTGGCAAGAACCTCAGTACTCTTTTTTCAAACTACTTGCATTCTATAAAAACTAAAGACTTGCATCTCAATAAAACCTACAGTATATAAGTGATGGATTACCATAGGATATAAAAAGAGGGGCTAGAGACAGTTCTAGAAGCAGAGCCAACACCTGGTAAAATAGCATGTGTATCTATCTAGGTCTTTGATCCTTGACTACCAACATATAAGGTTGTGATGATAATAACTGCCTCTTAGTTAGGGTTTCTATTGCTGTGAAGAGAGACCATGACCCCAGCAACTCTTTTAAAGTAAAACATTTAATTGAGGTGGCTTACAGTTTCAAAGATTTGTTCAGTTATCACCATGGAAGGACATGGTGATATGCAGGTAGGCATGGTACTGGAGAGATAGCTGAGGGTTCTACATCTTGATCTACAGGCAACAGGAAGTGAACTCTGTCACTGGGCATAGCTTGGGCCTAGGAGAACTCAAAGCCTACCCCCATGGTGACATGCTTCCTCCAACAGAGCCACACCTATTCAAACAAGGCCACACCTCCTAATAGTGCCACTCCATTTGGGGCCATTTTTTTTTTCAAATCACCACACTGCCATACAGAATTTTAAAATGTAATACCTTGGAAATATCTTGGTAGACTATATTTATAAATAATACAAATATTCTTAAAGCTTATATTTAATCACATGATTCTATGACTCAACTACTCAATGTGCAACCATCCATTTAATAAACATGTTTAGTACTTGGTCAGTGATAGATGCCAGTATTCCTGAGGCTGTGGTGTATCCCAGTAAGCAGAAGATGTAGTCTCAGCCCTGCAGGAACTGAAGACATTTTCCCTTTTCATCTGTAAATAATTGAACCATATGTGATTAACTCCCTCCCATATTATAGAACAAAAAGTAAGATTGGAGAGCCAGGAGAGGCCAATTCTAACTATAATGTTAAATATACACTTTCTACAGGAAGTGGCAGGCATGGGTTAATTCTTAAGGAAGGGTAGAATTTCTAAAGGACAATGACATCCATGAGAAGGGAAAGCATGAAGGAGGTTTTAAGGAACAAAAGCACATGTCTCTGCTTTATCGCCACTATAGGGACCTCTGACATTAATTTATGTACACCCGTGGCTTTACCAGTATTCACCTTTAAGTGTACTCTCCATGAGTGTCAAGAGATAAGCTATGATCATATCTTGAGGACACCAAGCCTGCACTGGGTCTCTAGTGAGTCCAGGAAATGAGTTAATAGTATAAAGGAAGCTTCATGTAAATTTTCCAGATTAAAAGAAAAATCAACTCTACACAGGCAGGTGCTTTAAATGAATGAACTGATAAACTGTACTTATTACATGAAAGTCAGAATGTTTGTCCACAAGCTACTACTTCTCTTAAATCCCATGTTTTGCAAAGTAATGCAGTTAGTAATTTAATTTGGAAAGAAAGTACACACACACATACATGCACACGCACACAGCACAGAAACACAGAGTCGGGGAGGGAGGGGAGAGGGAGGGAGAGAGAGGAGAGGAAGGAAGGAAGGAAGAGAAGAGAGGGGTAATTTGTGATCTGGAAGAAAATTGATAAAATAAACCAAAGATCTTACAAATACAGTTTTAGTTGAAGTTATAAAAACTATCTTTTTCATTAAAGACATTTATAAACCCAAAGTCTTAGATACATAACAAGCACAATGCTAATTTTGTATATATTTAATTCCGTGAAGAGATCTTTTCCTTAGTTTTGAATTTTCTTTATCATAGCTATATTTCTAAATTTTCTGAGAGGTCAATTTTGTCTTTCATGCAAGCTGGTTCAAAGCCTAAGCTCTGATAATAAGTCCAGAATATATGGTTTGTATTAGAAGCCACTGGAAAATTCTTCCCCAATATAAGATTATTTGTGGAAAAATATTCCAAGATAATCTGTGTAAATTATCAAATATAGTCCCAAGAAACCCTCTTTCTACCCTTTTGGCTTTGTGGAACAGCAGGGGAAATACATTGCCAATGGCAATATTTGTATAACTTTATTTTTATTACCTCTGATTTAAATTTCAGGGTATAATTTTTAGAAGATCTGTGGTCATAAAGAACCATTTATATTATATACACTAACATTTATTTTATGGTTTGAGTTTGTATAAAAGTATATAAAGCCCATGAATAAAATACTGAGTATTCGAATTTTATGAAAAAAGAGATGCCAAGCAATTATTTAATATTACTCTAGGGAAGTTTTCTGGTCTGAGGGTTTAAAAAGTATCCTTATGTATGTAAAAGTACCAACTCACATCATCAGTTTTTGTTTCCTTTAAGCTAGGTAGCAGTGGACAATTTGTCTGCATTGTATTTTAGAGATGTTTATTTTCTAGCTTTGACAAACGGAATTTTGATGCTATCAATGTATAGAAAATTTAAATCACATGTTGGGTTCTAGAAAGAATCATCTTGAAAAGGGCTGTGAATGGATTTGTTGTTGTTTGAAAGTACTGTTCAGTGCCTGGGCAAGGTAAATTTTTTTAAAATTGCCAATAATTTAAACTCCGTATAATTTGTTAAATAATTCAAGGAAGATTTAATGTGTTAACTCCTTCATGCATTCACCTCCTGAAGGCAGCTGCTGCCAGGCATATTTGCTCTCTAGAGATCAACAGGATTTCTTCTCCTGCTTGTCATGTGAGCATTATATTCTGTCCAGGGATGGAGGGGATGAAATGAAGAAATCCAAATAATGACAATAATAGTTCTGTAAGGAGAATTTCTGCTTTACATCCCCAACTCACATTGCTCTCATGTTCATCAAAAGAGCATCTGCCTGGAACCTCATTACTTCCCACTCAGGGTGCTTTACAAGGACAGTGAAGCTGATTATTAAATAATTGGTTTTTGTACACTTGATATCCCCATAGGTTTAAGTTTTTAAGTATATCTTGATGTACTATCTTATATACAGGATCATCTCTGGGCAATGGATAGCAGGGCAGGGCATGGTAATTTAAACAGACCATCTACCCTGAGAGTTGTCTCAAATATGGCTGTCATCTTTATCCTCTGCACCTCCCACCTCCTCTGCTACTCACACAAAGGCTTTGATTTTGTTCATAAAACAAGCTTGTGCCAAGAATGTTCTTCTCTGGCTGACTTTCTTGTCATTCATATCTCAAATGGCATTTCATAGAGGATACCCCCTTGCTATGTTATAAAAACTTTCTCTGGTCATCCAGCCTAGCACCCTAATTTGTTCTCATAATGATGTCAGCATCACTTTCAATTCATCTCTCTGGTGTTATTCTGTCTTTTTGTCTCCTTCCATTTAGGAAATGATCGTAGGGGAAGAGCAAACCTGCTCTTCTAGCTCCCTCACATTCTCAGCACTTAATGAGAGCCATGTCAACCCCAAAATCAGCCCTTCTAAATATTAGTCAAATGAAAGTACAAAGCAGCGAATTGGGATTCAAAACTAAACCTCACTAACTCCAGAGCTAAAACCAAATGTCCTTGTAATACTTTGTAGTTTGACGGACAAGGACAACCTTGGTCCTAGGGCAAAGGCATGCTATGAAGAAGCAGCAAAGACATCTGCCATTAAAGAAGTTTCAGGCCCACTAAACATTGCATATTTAAAAAAATGTCTTGTTCCAGCAAGGCCCCTCTTTTCTTTCTCTGATTTCATTCAGCCATTGTTGTTTTGACTCTTGGAGATGAAAGATCGCCATGGAATGCTGTTGTCTCAAGGCCACTTGCAGCCCAGGTCTTCTTGTTTCTAGTAAGGCCCCTGGTACACCAGTCTGCCAAGGGGCCACCCCAGTAGGAGTGTTGGCCCTGTCCAATCTGGAATAGGGCCATGGCCATGTTTGTACTAAGACTTTGGGGAAGCGTGGTTTATAAACGCTTGTTTCCTCTGACTCATTGCTCAGGCTTGTTTCTTTCACTGCAAGAATTCCATTTTGTTTCATAACTGGCAGAAGAGGGGTGGAAGCCAAGGCCAACTGGACCAGCTTTGAAAGGAAAAGGGAAGTGAGAAAATCTAAATAGATTTTTCTATATTAGTGAGAGCCACAAAGGAGCTCTTATCTGGACCTCAGATACATACACAGCTTCATCTTTATTTATTTTCTTGCTGTAATAAGAAAAAAAAAAGTTCACAGGGAAACTTTCTTCCCATCAAGCTTCCATGAAAATTCTGGAAGGTGGCAAGTGTTCTACAAAAACATGTTAAGAACAATTAAGCCACATATAACCAGCTTTAAAGGCTCTTTATAAACACCTTTGACTAAATATGAAGGAATTTCACTTCTAATTTCCAGGCATTGTTGATCTTGGGATCTTTTATTATTACTACAAGTTTTCTATAAATTACATATTCCAGATCAAAGGCATTAACTCTTTATTTTTGTGCTTTTTAACCTCATGCCTTTGTGTCAGACTTCTCATCTATCCCGTGTGGTTCATCATAGTTACACGTCTGCATAAATAACTTAAATTTATTAGGATACTCAGATATAACTAAATTCTAGACATAAACTATGATTTGTCATCTCATAACCACTTGTTTCATATAAATCATCATGATATTCATCAAATATTAAGGAATCATCTTTCAGCTACAGGGATCTAATTGTCAGTGTTGTGAATATATACAGTACAGGTTAACTGGAGATAACAATACAGCTCAGAAAATATGTTCACTTGAATCCTGGGTACTTCAGCACTAGAGGAAAATCTTCAATTCTGTGTTTTGTCAGAGAGGTCTAGTCCTGTGTCTAGGAGTTTTTCCAGGAAGTTGTGCTATAGCTAAATCAGCATACATACATACCTCCCCGCCTCCCTGATACATACAAAGCAAGCTGGAGTACTAATAATGAGCGGCCCACCTCTACTGAGTGCACAGTATCCTCAGCTCTGGTGGCCGTACAGTGGGAAGCTACAGGGCATGTGCTGAATAGTGTTTCTAGGGGCTTCCTATAGGATTAGGCCACAGTCCCAGCTTTGTTTGCCTGTATATTCCCTTCTCACATGAAGTAATTTCTTAAGTAAAAATTTGTACCTAACCCTTTGTCTGTGGGACACCTTGAGGGGGAACCTCACACAGGGATTCTTTCTTCGGTCATGCTTATTGTTCAGAGGAGCAAGCTAGCATTTTGTAAAATAAAAACTCAGTTTTACTGCCAGATCTAACTTATTTGTAGATCTTGGCACTTAGAGCCATGTTATCTTATAAATATCTAAAAATAGAGTAACAACAAATGTGTATGTGTTGGCTAGTTTTATGTCAGCTCAGAGAGGATGGGCCTCCCAATCGAACAAATGTCTCCATAGACTGCAGGCAAGCATTTGCTTAATTAGTGATTAATGAGGGAGGGCCCAGCCCACTGTGGGTGAGGCTATCCTTTGGCTGGTAGCCCTGGATGCTATAAGAAAGCAGACTGAGCAAGCCATGAAAAACAAGCCAGTAAATAGTGTCCCTCCATGGCCTCTGCATCAGTTCCTGCTTCTAGGTTCCTGCCCTGCTTGAGTTCCTGTTCTGACTTCCTTTAATGATTAACAGTGATGTAGAAGTGTAAGTCAAATAAAACCCCTTCCTCCCCAGGTTGTTTGGTCACGGTGTTTCACCACAGCAACAATAACTCAACTAACATAGTATAGACTTTAAAAAATTCTTTAGTATACACAGCATCAATTAATCTTCACAAGCATCCTGAACAGAGAGAGAAAACTGATATGGAGAGAAGTAATCATCTAAAGAAACTTAAACTATCCATTAGTAAAAAGCATTGAACTGCAAAGCAACCGGGTCTATAATCTTGAAAGACATGATGGCTAATGCCAGACTCTAAAAGCTGAAATGCCAGAAGATCAAATCAGCATAATCCTAGAAAAATATATTTATTTATTTTTTAAAAGGGGGATTTATTTGAGAAACATAAAAGCATGATATAATCTACAAATATATTTAAATAACATATATTTTTCCAAATATAAACATCTTTTCTAATGAGATGCATGCTTACTAACTACACTTATTAAAAACATGTATCAAATCTGAGTATGGTGGTACATGTCAGTGATTCCAGATTAACACTGAGGCAGGTGGAATGCGAATTCCATAGACTGCATGGTACCACCTCAGCTATGAAACAACTATTAAAAAGTTTGGAAACTAAACACTTAAATGTATGTCATTACATTCACCTTAAATCCCTCACTGACAATCCTAATCATTTGATGAACTCAAACTCAGGACATGTTGTCCTTACAACAGCAGACCATAGAGAGGAGCAACCCAACAAAGGGGTTAGGAAATGTGACTCCTTGTGTTTGGAGCATGTTTGGCCTATTCAAGGGAAAGTGGGGCAACTTCTGGGATGGAAGGATATCAAGGACAGGTGTGGCAGGAAATGATGTTATTCTACAGTAGAGTTAGACCAGAGATTTATGTTTGCAAAATATCACTGTGACTGCCTCATAGAAGAAGACCTGTATGCAGCAAAGGTCAGATGAAAGTCTAGGAAGCATTAGGAAAGCTTAGATGAGGGAATGACAGGGAGGGTTGGAGGCTAGCTATAGAGGTGCCTACAAGTAGTAGATAAGCAGGTACCTTTTAAAGATAAAATTAATGGAATTTCCAAATAGTGGAAGACAGCAGTCATAAGGGACTCCAGGGGTTTTAGTCTGAGCGATTGGGTGAACACTGGCATTGTTAATGATGCTTAGGAAGAAAGTTTATGAGAAAAGGAAGCCAATGGTTTAGTTGTGTTTGGGCTGACTCTCAGATGTCCAGTGGACATACTTGCTGGGGCACCTATGTGATTGTGGAGTATATCCTATCAGCTGTAGGAGCTGATGATATAACTTGTGGGCCATTAGGGTATAGATATCACTGAGAACCATCACTGAATGTTCATGAGAGTTAGCACTACTGGAGATGAGAAATATAAGAATCAAGCCTTTTGGAAACTTTCTCTTTGATCTTGGGGAGAAAAAAATGAACACAAAGTTGAATGAACTTCTATCTAGAAGAACTCACCAGCCTGTGAAGGATCTAACACTGTATCTTGGGCATATCAGATGATCAGATGACTGCCTTTCCATATCTGTGATGGGATCATTGGCTTTAAGTAAGGCAGGAAACAGTGACTTGAAACAGCAAGGATGTCTGTCTGCACTTTGGGGGAAGGAAACCCACATGAAACAAAAAGTGATGAGAGCAGCCAAGAGGAGCATTATTTTGCAGCTACCAGGGCAAGATTTGGCCAATTTCTTAAGGTCACCAAACTTCATATTCTTTTACTATAAATGGAAATAACAACAACAATAGTAAGAAATTCCTATTTTGCAATGCTCTTATGATATTCACTTGAGAAGGTATGCAAGAAAAGATGCTTAAAATTTTTGTTTTAAGAAAAATAAAATGCTATATAGTCCTAGCTGGCTTAAAATTTGCTTCTGATTTTCTGTTGCTACCCTTAAAATCTCACGAAAGTAAGTATTTAACACAATGACATAATTTTGTTATTTTCATTTCAGTAGGGCATGAGTTCAAAACAAATTCATGTTTTGAAACCATGATGTCAGCAAAGCCTTATACTTTCTGAAATCTGTAATGCAGGAACAATTACCTTGACTTTTCCACATTCTGGATAGTACTTGCATTCCTTAGCTTGCGGTCCCACACTTGTGTTGTAGCTATGCTTTGATTGTCATAACCCCCTTTATACCTCCAACCCAACTGACTCTCTTTTGTGATTATGCTGGGTCCACTCTAATCCAAAAGTCCTCAACCTGATCACATGCACAAAGTCCCTTTGGTCATACAGTGTGGCAATTTTAAAACTTGCTCTATGCTTTTCAAAAGATATATTGTTTAAGAAGAATATAAAAAGTCTTTATCTCTGTCTCTCTTTCTCATGTATGTGTGTGTGTGTGTATGTACTCTCGTAAAGTACAGAAGAAAACATCTAGTGTCCTATTTTATCACTCTCCATTATATCCTTGACATAGTATCTTTCACTGAAGATGTAAGTGATCAAGTCAAGAGTCAGTATTATAGGGATTTCACATGTCTTAAGTGGTCTTTGGCATTTGATCTGGTCATTCCAACTTTGTGGGTAAATTAGGAAATAATCTGAGTTAGAGAAATTTTCCCAGATAAAACATTTTTACAGTGCTAATTATAATGTTGTAAGCCATAGAAGAAGCCAAGAATATATGAATAGACACATGATCAGTATTGAAAATGTATCAATGTGGCAAGCTAATGTGCAATCATTAAACACGATAGGTATAGAAATTATACAATGGCATAAACTGAGAGAAGAAAGTTAAAGATATAACATAAATGTATACAAAGATTCATACATGTGCACATTTGGAAGGAGAATAGGAAATATGCAGGATTAATAGGATTTGAGTTCAGGGATTATATGTGATCACCCAATCTGCTGAGAATTCTGTCCAACATTGAGAAAGGAACCATTTCAAAATTTATTTTCTATGTATATTGCATTCATTTGACAAAGTTTTAAAATAACAATGCACTATGAACCCTGTTTTTCTGCATTTCCCTAGGAATACTCAGAGTCTTGGGGACAGGCAAGATAAGAGAAATATGGGATTGCATTTCTTCAGAAGGATAATTAGTTGGGGCTTCCAAGTAGATCCTTGTGGGCTCAGCTGACAATGACGTGTAGCGTGGTAGAAAAGAACACAAAAGTCAGAATAAAATCATGCATCTTCTGGGAAAATGTAATCATAGAAGAGAATATCAAAGCTTTGCAATCAGAAATGAAGCCATTTAGACACCCAGGCTGAAATAAATGCATCTCCTGCTTGACTATGTTGTAAGACAGGCTTTTCACAAGCTAATTCATCAGATTTCCCAGCCAGCAAAAGGTTAGAACCATGGAGCTGATGGAAGTACATGTAATAAACGAGGTCTATGTTGCTAGAAATAACTTCTGTAGCAATGAAAGGTAGCTGCTGATTCAACACAGGTAGTAAGCACTAAAACACTGAAAGCCCAGTGACAATGGAGAACCTTAGGCCAAATCAAATGTAAGATGCCATTGCATGATAGCATGCCATGGACTACTGCATCCCAACTGATGCTTGAAACCATGATTCTCAGCAAACAGAAACCTAATGCCTTCCTTCTGAGTTCATAAAAGCAAAATAAGAAAATGTGTGCAAAAGCGCTTTGTAATGTGTAAAATCTCACACTATTGGCCACTTACCATGTTGGTACCTCTGTGTATGATGTAGAAAAGATTTTTAAATGCTTCATTCTAAGCCAATCAAAGTTTGAATTGCTATCTCTGGTCATGGTTTTCATTTATCTAGAAGTCTTATTTATGTGGAATGTCTCATTTTCTAATATAACTGAATAAAAAAGACATTATTGCTCCACTGGGATTATGTCTCAAAACTTAGAACAAATGATGTATTCAAAGTCTTTCTTGAGCACATCTGGGAGGGGGGTGAGAACAGAATAGCTTGGGGCATGGGGGAGGGGATGCCACAGATGTGGAAAGAGCAAAGAGAGGCAGCAGGTTGTCTAAAACAAACTTGCCTTATTCCCAACTTTCATAAGTTAGCCAGGGACCCGCTGTCAGGCTGTCCGCCAAATTCCAAAGGATGAGTAAATAAACAGTTAAGGCAAGTTACTCTGCAAATGTGCACATGGCCACCCACACAAGCTCTAAATTAAACCAATGCCAACTAACAGCAAGCTACATGCTACCAAATAAGTGCTGTTAACCTGCTCTTTCTTCATAAGGTTCCCTTCCTAGACTTGAGCTCAGGTATATTTCCATAGTGTCCAGAAAGGAGATAGTTAATATAAGCCCCCTTTTTGCTCTAAGCAGATCCACTGGTGCATATGCCAAGCTCTTCGTCCTTGAGGAGAGGCTAGAGTAGACAGTGGTATGGTCAGATTTATGCTTGTAGAAAAAAAAAGCCCATATTTCCTGAAATGTCTTAACTTAGACCAGCTCTAACTGGATTCTATTGCTGTTTGATTTCTAGAAGAGCATGTGCCCAATTGCCCAAGGGAATAGGCAATCCTCAAAATGAATATTGAAATACTCAGTCATTATTTGCTCTGGGGGACTGCCAGAGTCAGCCGCTGCATGGGCTTTAGTGGAATTGAATAAGGGGCTCCTATTTTGAATATTCAATGTCATTTTCTGCAGTTCCTTTCAGAAAGATTAAAACAAAGACACTGCATAAACACAGTTGGGTCATAACATGTATAATGAGAAAGAATGTTGTGTGTGTGATCAGAGAATTGCCAATGACTCCCAGGGTCAATCATTTGGAGCAGATTCTTCACCTCTATTTCTCCACATATATCTGCAGATGAGTTGACGAAAACTCAGTGTTTGGAGAAAGAATTGTACACTAATGAACCTACCAACAAACACCCACAAACAGCATTCTCAGCAGCATACATCTCCAGGAAGGTGGTTATGCTTCTGTGAACCTTATGCTTGTTTGAAAAGTCACAATATCTCACCTGACATCCTTTGTAAAGACAGAATTTGTGAGAGGCAGAGGCAGCAAAGCAGTGTAATAGGCTGATGATTCCCTGGGCATTTTTCTGAATACGGGTAGTTCTAAAGGTCATCCTGCTAACTGGGAAGGAATTTTGTGGACTGGTGTTGATTCTGCCTCAGGAAATGATGCAGTTGAGACCAATCATGGTGTTTAGGAGTGCCCTTCTCTGTAGTGATAGATTCTGATTGCTGTGAAGGAAAAAAAATGAAAACGAAATTTCCCTTGGAGGAATTGTGAATCTCGTGGAAGATAATTGTTTCTCTCAAAGCATGTCCAGAGCCTCTGTTAGGTAAAAATATCCTGTTTATTATTGAGAGGGAACATTTTATTTAATTATAAAAGGTACACAATATTTTTAAAAAATAATGGCTTCCCCGTGCTCAGGCTGCTTCCCCTGAAGACTCAAAGGTATAGGGGTGCAGAGACTTGCTTGCATGGGGAAAATTTGGAATGCTGTGTCTGACTACAGCATTCCAACAAATAAAAGACTGGACCTTGATTTAGGGAGAAGCTGGAGTTGGAGTTTCCTGTAACCATGGCAACCAAATCAGAAGCACATATTAATAGGAGGCAAAAGCAACTGGCAGTTTGCCTGGGCATCACTTAGAAGCATTAGCTTCCTAAGGTGAGTGCTGTAATAAGAGTGCAGAGTAGCCACACAGGACCACAATCAAGTTCAACAGCCTTTACTCATTCTACCTGATAAGGCTGTTTCATAGGCCTGAAAGAACACTGTCAGGGGCAAAGGTGTGCCCAAGGAGTTTCACATAGAGAAGGGTCATGTGAGATCAGGGACTAGATACCATACTTAGGACTCATTTATAGAACTTCGTACATCTTTCTCATTGAGTATATAATTACAAGGTCATGTTTCCCCAGCATGGTATTTTATTATAATCTAGTTGTATGGTGCTCCTGATATGGGCCAGTTTCTGCCATGAAAGCATCAACGTATATCCAGGCCCATCTGAACACAGATATCTGCCTCTTCATGGTATGTGTAAGATGTTAGGAGCTATATAGTGATAGCTTTCAGATCTGCAATCTAGAATTGGGATTTATCAGTTAGATATGATGGACAGACCCCAATTCAGTTTCTGAAGACTTAACTTCAGAACCAAGCTTGATAATTGGTTTCTTGCATAACTTTAGAAAACTTGTTTTGGGTTTACTTACCTCATATGTCAGATGGGTATGATCAGTTTACACTCTGACTTCCCAGGATTAAATGAGATATCATAAGTCACAGGAACTGGCTATCTCCCATGAGAAAACAATTGCTCTTTCTACTATACCCTTTTCACCCATTTATTTTTGCCATGTTTGAGAACCCTGCAATCTAGCTGTTATTGTCAATTTTATTGAATTCTGTTTCACCGAATTATGAGTTCTTTGAAGACAGGAAAGTTACCTTAATTTGCATCCTCCACCTTGAAAATTTCTCATTTATCTAGATTAGTATACTTGTACAATACTAAGGAGCTCAATGAACATTTAACTGATTTAGTTTCTTTAGGTTGAACTGGGTATATTCAACCCCAAAACAATTGCATTTGCTGCCTCCTGATTTCCTCAGTTACTTGTTCCTGTTAGGTATATCTGTATTGGATAGTAGACAGGGCTTGACAGCTTAGGTGAGGAATCTGAAGTGGATTCCAGAGTTTGGCCTGGGTGGAAGCAACACTGTGGGTTTGGAGGAGTATATAAACTTGACCCCTTGTGCTAGAGGCACGAACCCTGCCCAGCTGCCTGAATGTCATAGCTGAGTTGGGTGTTCTGAAGGGCCATCCTCCCATCCCCCAGGGTTCTTTAACCATTCATCAGTTGGATGATTGTCTGTCTCCAGCCATTTATGCTCTCAGACATGGGGATGATCTAAACTAAGTTCTTCTTGGTGTTTCTGTTCTTGATGGTGTAACACTGTGATACTTCTTTATGTGCTATGTTCACTGTGTTTGTGGTCAAACTTGCTCCAGAAATGACACTATGCCCTCATTAAAGTAAGTACTGGTTTGTTTCCAGTTCTTCTAAAAGGGGAAAAAAATAGCAGTTGGTTCTCTACTAGAAATTAATATTATGAACTTGCCAAACTGAGGAATCCAATATTTTAATAACAGGAGTCAGAACAAAAGCAAATACATCCAGAGTGCTTCCTCTGTGCTGAGCACCACTGCACTGCTTCAAGGCCGAGTGTATTTAGCTGATCCACTCCTTGAACCTACACTACCCTGTAGATGATAAGACTGTGACCTAGTGAGAGAGGTACCTTAAATTAGGTAGCAATGGAAAAATTCTGTCAGTCTGAGTGCAAGTTGTAGAATTCTATGCTTTTAACTACGAGCTATTTTTGGAAAGGTGCTTGGAAAAGCAAAGCACTCATGCTCCAGGATCTCGTTATGATAAGTGCTATTTTTCCATTTTCTTCTCGTTAAGACTCTTTCATTTTGTCTTTTCAAAAGACAATTTTTCTTCTACACTCTTTAATAATAACCATTAGTTAAATGGCCACTAGAAGGACAAATTATAGTTCATCTCACCTTCTTTTTTTAACCTTCTTTCCCATAGTCACTGAATTATTTATTCAAGAACTGAGTTAATCCTGAGAATACGAACATGCAAAACAAGATAAAATAAAACAAACTATAAAAATTAATCCCCACATTCAGAAATTTTGTTTGCATTTGGTGGGAGATACACCAAAATACATAATTTTAATATCATTCTTGTACTTGGTAAATTAGTGGTATGCACAAGCATGCTCACATTCACATTGTACTTTTTGTTATAAGAAAAGATTGCATGTTCCATTAATCTGATGCCCCACTAAAACTTCTCGATTTTCACAGTTCTCTCCATCCCACACTGTGCAATCCAGTTTCTGATGTAATTTTTTGAGGTTGAATATTTCCAGCTTGTTGAACACAACAAACGAGAACTGCTACACTGAATCTCATTTATGTTATAGTTAAAACACAAGCTCACTAAAAATGATTAATAAACTTACCTTCAAGGACGCATATTTATAAAGTGTTAGGGAACATGAATAAATTTTGTATTTGGACTTGAATCCCATCTGATAAATATCATTAGGTATGTGAAAACATTCAAAAAATAATATAAATCCTTCCTGTCTTACGCATTTCCTGTAAAGGATGCTGAAGCTGTCTTGTCCTCTGTCCACTTGAAACCTGTCATTCCTCAACTTGTTAGCTTTGCTTTATGTCTCCAGCATCCTCCCTGGCATGTTCTCTTCCTTCTCATACAGCAGACTCACTGAATGCACCTTCTCCATCACTAACAGCCTTACAGAGGACAGTGTTCAGGCCAAAGCCCTCGCCACTGAAATACACTACTTCTTGCTGATGCTTAGGAATTAGCCACCCTTCTTTTTTTTTTTCAAATTGATAAACTTGTATTGTGAAATGAGAATATAAACAGACTATTTTGCAATTTGAATATAATAATGTGTAGCAAACTACAAATTGTGTACAGAGGGTTCTGATATGAATATACAATCTTCATTTCGTAGATTATTGGTGAAGTTAATAAATGTGATTTTGAAAACTATCTTCATGTGATTTGCCACATCTATGCTCTGCTTATGTTAGGTCAGATTAACCCAAAAGTTTGATGCAGTGCTGTGTGACTAGATATACCAGCCACTGGGAATCACAATATTATCACTGTGTATGTTCAGAACCTTGGCAAACTTGCCTTTTGTTTAGATGCTGTGATACTAGGATTGAACCTAGAGCCCCACAAATACTTGGCAAATAATCCAGTACTATGAGCTCCATCCCTACCCTCAATGTCTATTTTTTATTATGAATAAAGTCACATTTTCTATCCATGTATGTCCTTGTTCAAGGTCCCTTCCCCCTCCTACCCCCTCCAGTCACTCTCTCTTCTCCACATCTCCCTATCTCCTCCCCAGCAAGGGCAGGAGGTCCCAGGGTCCTAATATTGCTCAGTTCAGCATCCACTCCTGGCAGATCCAGTTTCCTCACCTGAACATCAAGACTGAGTCAGGTGTTCCTCTAGAGGGAGTGGGATCCAAGGAGTCAGTCCAAGGTGTTTCAGATCCCAAGCTGTTCAGAGGAATTAGCCACCCTTCTTTGGTCCTGCAACCAGCTATGAAACTTACTTCTTGGTGCTTGTTTTTTATCTTTTCTAAAGAGATCATGAGGAAAACTGATCTTGTTACTAGTGGACCTCATTAGGTTATAAGAGACCATGACATTCTGCTAAAATCAAGATATGTTCCTTATGTATAGTACTCTTTAATCTACTAAACAATAGCCCCTTCGAAGAATGAAAGAAGATAAAATTTTTCACATTTGGCTCTTAACAACCACTGTCTTATTGTCTCTTCCTTGGCTGCCCAACGAACTGTTCCACTTCCCCGGCTCCCCTCCATTCTCTCCCTCCCTACCAGCTAGTCTCAAGATCTTCCAGGTCACAAATGTAACTCTGTGTCCACAACACCTAGCATACTTCTTGACGTGTAACAGATGATTGATAAATTGTTGTTGAATATGAGTGAAACCATCTGTCCCCTTGGTTTAGCTTCAACTTTTACTCAGAAAATTCCTTTGCTAAGTTTCAGTAACAACTGCAAGCCAACTATGCAATTACTTTTTAAAATTTATCAAGTTAGTTATGGGTTATTAATACTAATCATTTTCAGTACTACCAAATGGATAAGACAAAATGAGGCTTAATTCCTGTTTCAACCCTTCAAGGAAAAATCTGTTCATGTTGAAAATGGTTAAGTAAAATGAATAGAGAGGCTGTAAAAAAATAAAAACAAGTCTGTTCCCAGTAAATTCAAGTTCACTTATTCTGAGAAAAAATCAACTCATAGCCACACCAGTGATGTCTAAGATGCTCCTAAGGGGATCTCACAAGGCTAGTTATGCAAAGGAAGCAGCATTCTGCTTTTCCAAGAGGAACATGGTCCTGTAAGTGGATGTGATTGCTGGGCTGTTAAAGAAATGGTTTGTGAACATAGAAAAAACAAGAATGATGTCTTAGAGGCTGAGTTCACTCTATTCTTTGATAATGTTACTGAACTGCTTCGATTATTCCACAGTTGCTCAGCCTTTGTTCATGTTTGGAAGAAACTATGCTAATGGCCAAGAACATGAAAGTAAGTGGGCCAAATGTGGTCCTGCTCACTCAAACTGAACAGTCTGTATAAGCTCATAAATCACACATGTCAAGTAAAACATGATGTGTTTAAAAAAACATGTTTAATAGTTGACACTATTTAAATTTGGAATTTCATATGACAATACAGACAATACAGTCAGAAGGAAAATGAAACAAAAAAGCCCCCTTCAATAAAACACCACCAACAACAAAAAACATGGAGTCTATTTTGTGTTTGCCCCCTGGGCATGAGACCTACCCTAGAGTGTATTTGATAGACCCAGTGACATTATTGGAGAAAACTGATTTTCTGTTTGTCAGTGGACATAAAGTGCTAACATCTTATTGGTTAGGGGTAGGACACTGTGTCCACTTTGCCCTCTCAGTAATGGTAGCCCATCTGTCTGGAACTTGTGCATGTCTTAGAAATGCTGCTACAGTACCTGCAAATTCATGTGTGTATCATCCTGTTGTGTGTGTGGAAGCCTTGAAGTCATCTACCACCTTTGGCTCCTACAATCTTTTGGCCTTGTCTTCTGTATAGACCCTTGAGGCTTGGAAGGAGCCCTTTAATAAAAAATCCCATTTAGGACTGAGTATTCCAAAGTCTCTCACTCTCTACACACTGTTCTAGTGTAGGTCTCTGTGTAAATTCCCTACTGGGAAATGGGGCTTCCCTAGTAAGAACTGAGTGAAAAGCTGAAGCCTGTGTTTTCAAAGAGATGGACTTTCAAGAAGAAATGTCTGAGCCTCAGATGACTGCCCAAGATGTGAAATATGTTTCACATCCTATTATCACTGATCAAGCCACAAAAGTTTTCTCAGAATTCTCAATGGCTTGAGAGGGACCACCCAAAGCATAGCCCAGGAAGCTCATAGGGAATTTAGTCAGGACCTGTGCTGTGTAAAAGAACAAAGATGATATGGGAGCCGCAGAACGAGAGACAACTTCCTTTGGAAACTGAGAAATCTTGTAATTGTTCAGCTTCAGCCTCAGATATATTATAAGGAAAATCCCTGATGAGGCAAGGCACACCCTCAGATAATCACAGTGAGCAAATGAGTCATTCCCTGGGAGCAGCAGAGAAACAGATATAGAAGTACAGAAAGTTAGACAACTAGATGGATACATAGATTGATGGATGGATGGATGGATAGATAGATAGATAGTTTATGGACATGAACTACAGTTCATGACATCTGTAGTAATGTCCTGTCCTCTGTATCTGCTGCCCAGATTCACTTACCTCCATAGCCAACCACTCTAGACTAGAATAACACCATAAACTCTGATTTACAAATAGTCTTCATATACAATCAAGAGGGCAAGAAAAAATTAACATTCCGTGGAAGATGTGATAGATTTTAGCAATGATCACTAAAGGATAACATTCTTTTTTATTTTAATCACAGTTACCAAGCCCCTGAACAACTATAGTCCCTGGAAGCATCTCATGGATGACTTTTGTTCAGTGCATTTAACATCCTTTAGAGTGTTATTGGCTATAGAACCCAGATCACCCCTGCCTTATACCAGGTTAAAAACATATTTATAAAATTTCATTGTTAGGTAAACTGATTTCAGCTTATAGTGTATTCACCTTCTATTTATTATTCACCAAAATGTTATTTATAAAGCTATCTTCTTCTATACCTGTTAGCAATAGGATTTTTACAAGGAGCCTGGGGGTAAGATTTAAAAGGCTAGAATTAAGCAGTTAAACAAGCAGATTCAAAAGGAGCAGCTTCAAGAACTTTCTTAGAGGTGAGTCCAAGAGCTGGCTGTGGAACTCATCCCTTAGCCTAACCTCTTTGTCCTACTTGCCAGGACATGCATAGGAACAATGAAGAGAACGACCCAAGTGTCTCTCCTAGCCCTGCTTGTTCCTTGAATTTTTTTCAGTCTATCACATTTGCTTTAGTCTTGACTGTCGTCTGCACTGAAAACTTGGTAGGGAGAGAGATGTCATTTTTGTCTCACTCCATGTTCCAAGAGCTAATAAACAATTGTGTTTTGAGTTCTGTTACTTTAAAGAAGTACTATCAAGATACGTGGGCAAGAGTTAACCATGCTTTTCCAGTGCTTCAATGGTTTACGGTTCCTAGTCTGTGTTTAATTCATTTTGATTTAATAAGTCTGCCTGTGAATTGAGACACAAACAGGATGAAACATTCACCTGCCTTCAAGCAAGCTGATGAGTCTTCTTTGATTAGAGCTGGTGATGCCCATATAGAGGCTGCCAGTCCTGGAGGCGTTCTTCCACATCCAAGCTTCTGGGTGTGGGCTTTTCTGGGAACCTCATACTTGTGTGAATCTCTTGTCAAAGGACCTCAGCAAAGTCATGGTGAAGTCCCCTGGGGGCATTTCTTCAGCTCTATTTAGCAGTGTATAGATGGCCAGCACACATACATACACAGCAATAACAACAATTTGTATGTGACTTGACTCTTGAAAAGAAAATGCAGAAAGGAAAAAGTTAGGATCCATTCCACAAATTCAAATATAATAGCTAGAATATTAATTGAGCAAGTTTAAAATTTTGATGTTTTTGTATTATTTGCTACAGCATCTTTTGACTATGTTTGTTTATTGAAATGACTTTTTTATTCAAAATGATTCCAAGTGGTTGGATGTAACGACACAAGCCAGCAACCCCTCTAGTCTCAGCCAGGAAAAACGTTACAAATTTTAAAATAAGATGAACTACTGTGAGCCCCTCCCTAGACAAAAGCTACACCAGGTGGCTTATTTAAAAGATAGAGGAGAAAAGGATGATGATTTATTATTCAGTGGGTTATAGGGTAAAATAGTACTATGGTTATATGACTCTAAGAATGTACTCTCTTAAGTTGAATACTTAAAAATGGTTGATGAATAAGATAAATTATTCTCTGTGTAATTTACAATAATCAAAAAATTGAGAAAATATTCAAAATATCTAAGGCAGGATGAGTATCTCATTTTGTTGAGATTTTATTTTTTTCTTACTCTGCCAAAGTCATCTGTCTTACTAATTCATTATATAGACATTTATTAACAAAATATGTTTAATAATAATATAGATCATGCTGTCCTGAGTAAGGATCAAATGCAGACAAAAATGAAAGTTAAATTTGTCAATATTGGATATTTCATGATCTGCTTTAAAAATATAGTGTAGCCACAAACATAAGAATTTAGGATGACGAGTTGGCTTGGTTTCTAGTACAGACTCCCTATGTTTTCTGTTGAGTAGCTTTTAGAACAGATACTAAAAATATATGATCTTCAGTAAATTAAAGTATTCATGTATACTTCATGAACTTGATATAAGGATAGGTTGAGGTAATGTGTACAAAGTCACTGACCCATAGTATGTTTTATGAGTAGTGCTGGCCGTTATCTGTCTGTACTGTTCTTTTTATATGTGCTTCGGCTATCTCTCCACATTTAGCCAAACTGAAGAACTTCTTCCAGAAAGCCTTAATAACCTAAACACATTCATTTCAATCCCCAGAACACTGGAGAATGTCAGATATTGCATTCTATAATTCTTTTATCACATGAATTTCAATTGCTTACATATGTTCCTCTCTCACTAGTTTATGAACTTCCAATTGGGAATCTGTCTTGTGTCCTTATGTTTTCAAAGTTAGTGATGTTTGAAATATAATATTAAAAATCAATGCAATTTGGTAACTAAAAGACCTTATGTCATCTTGAAGAGTGTTCCTGGAAATAGTGTGCTTTCTCTTTAAACATTTTGGCACACACATTCTTCATATTGGATGGGATCTTACAGAATTAGCTACGTGATTGGATTACAGCTACATGCCCTAAGTGTTGAAGAGTGTGGCTAGCATTTTAGAGAAATGCTAACTTCTCAAGCATTCTTCCTTGAGAAATTATTCTGAGTCTGTTATTATGATCTTCTGTGATAAATAATCCATTTGGGGGAAAAAAGTGAAAAGATGATAATAGTACATGAATATTTAGGGTTATTTGTTCAGCTTGGTTTAATGTTTACCTTTCATTTTATTACTATATATTAATTATACAGAGAATAGATTTGGGTGAAATTTTCTTTTTTCTCAGTTTTATCTTATTATTATGAATGAAGTCATATTTTTTATCCATGTATCTACTTGTTCAAACTCCCTCCTGCCCCCCTCCCAGTCACTCTCTCTTCTCTTCATCACTTTATCTCTTCCCAGCAAGAGCAGGAGGTCCCAGAGTCCCAAGAAGGCTTCGTTCAGCATCCACTCCAGGCAGATCTGCTTTCCTCATACCAACATCAAGACTGGGTCACATGTTCCTTTAGAGGGAATGGGCTCCAAGGTGCCGCTCCAAGGTGCTTCAGATCCAAAGCTGTTCAGTGGTTGTGGCTTGCAGCTTGGGCATGCTTTGCTTTGTGTTTAAAGTCCACTAATGAATGATTACATCCTCTGCTTATCTTTCTGGGTTGTGATACCTCGCTCAGGAGGATATTCTCCAAATCCATCCATTTGCCTGCAAATTATAGGATATCATTATTTCTTACTGCTGAGTAGTACTCCGTTGTGTAAATGTGCCACAGTTTGTTAATCCATTCTTCAGTTGAGGGGCATCTAAGTTGTTTCCTGGTTCTTGCTATTACAAATAATGCTGCTATGAACATAGCTGAGCTAATAATGCCTTTGGGGTGTGAATGTTCATCTTTAGAATATATGCCCAGTAGTGGTATTGCTGATCCATGGGGACATTGATTCCCAGTTTTCTGAGAAACCACCATACTACACTCCAGAGATGCTGAACAAGCTTACACTCTCACCAACAATGGAGGAGTGTTTCCTTTGATCTGCAACCTCTCCAGCATAGGCTGTCATCTGTGTCTTTTATCTTAGGCAGTCTGACAGGTGGTATGTCAAAGTTGTTTTGATTTGCATTTCTCTGATAGCTAAAGATGTTGAGCACTTTTTCAAGTGCCTTTCAGCCATTTGTAATTCTTCTGCTGAGAATTCACTTTTTAGTTCTGAACTCCATTTTTTGATTGGGTTATTCAAGGTTTTGGGCTCTAGTTTCTTGAGTTCTCTATATATTTTAGAAATCAGTCCTCTGTTACTTGTATGCATGGTGAAACTCTTTTCTCATTCTGTAGGCTGTCATTTTGTCCTATTGACTGTGTCCTTGGCTTTTCAGACGCTTCTCAGTTTCAGGAGGTCCCACTCATTGATTGTTGTTCTTAGTGTCTGTGCCACTGGTGTTATATTTAGGAAGTGGTCAACCTGAGCCAATGCGTTGGAGGGTATTTCCCACTTTCTTTTCTATCAAGATCATTGTGGCTGGTTTATGTTGAGGTCTTTGATCCATTTGGATTGGAGTTTTGTGCAGGGTGACAGGCTCGGATCTATTTGCATGTTGCGCCACACTACCATCCAGCTATGCCAACACCATTTGTTAAGGATACTATCTTTTTTCCATTGAATATTTTAGGCCTCTTTGTCAAAGATCAGGTGTTCATAGGTTTTTGTGTTAATGTCAGGAAATTCAATTCAATTCCATTGATCCACAAGTCTGTTTTTATGTCAGTAACAGGCTGTTTTTATTACTGTAGCTCTATAGTATAACTTGAAGTCAGGGATGGTGATGCCTCCTGAGGTTCTTTTGTTGAGCAAAATTGTTTTGGCAATCCTAGCTTTCCTGTTATTCCAAATGAAGTTTATTATTGTTCTTTCAAGGATCATAAAATATTGTGTTGAGATTTTGATGGGCAGTGCATTGAATCTGTAGATTGCTTTTGGTAAAAGTGCCATTTTTACTGTGTTGATCCTACCTATCCAGGAACATAGGAGATCTTTCCATTTTTTGATTTCCTCTTCAATTTCTTTCTTCAATGATTTAAAATTTTTGTCAAATAGATCTGTTATTTCTTTGGTTATAGTTACTCCAAGGTATTTAATGCTATTTGCAGCTATTATAAAGGGTAATATTTCCCTTATTTCTTTTTCAGCCCTTTTATCTTTAGTGTATAGGAGGACTACTTATTTCTTTGAGTTAATCTTGTATCCTGCTACATTGTTGAAGGTGTTTATCAGCTGTATAAGTTCCCTGGTAGAATCTTGTGGGTCACATATATATATAATAATATCATCTGCAAATATAGATAGTTTCACTTCTTATTTTCCAATTTGTATCCCCTTAACTTCATTTTTTTTCTGTTATTGCTTTAGCTAAAACTTCAAGAACTATATTGAATAGATAAGGGGAGAGAGGACATCCTTGTCTAGTTCCTGATTTTAGTGGGATCTCTTTGAGTTTTATCCATTAAGTTTGATGTTGGCTGTCAGCTTTATTGTATTTAGATACTTTCCTGTATTCCTGATCTCTCCAGGACTTTTATCATAAAGGAGTGTTGGATTTTGTCAAAGGCTTTTTCAGCATCTATCGATATGATCATGTGGTGTTTTTTCCCTTCGGTTTATTTATATGATGGATGACATTTATGACTTTCATATGTTAAACCATCCATGCATTTCTGGGATGAAGCCTACCTGATCATGGTGGATGATATTTTTTGTATGTTGCTGTATACAGTTTGCTAGAATTTTGTTGAGAATTTTTGCATCAATATACATGAGGGAAATTAGTCTGTAATTCTCCTTCCTTGTTGCATCCTTAAGTGGGTTGGGTATTAGAGTAATTGTAGCCTCATAAAAAGAGTTTGGCAATATTCCTTCAGTTTCTACTGTGTGAAACACTTTGAGGAGTATTGACAATAGTTCTTTGCATGTCTGGTAGAATTCTGCACTGAAACCATCTGGACCTGGGCTGGTTTTATTTTGGAGGCTTTGAATGACAGCTTCCATTTTCCTTTAGGGATATAGGTCTATTTAGATATTTAATCTGATCTGGATTTAATTTTGGTAAATGGTACCTGTCCAAAGAGCTGTCCATTTTTTTTCTAGGTTTTCCATTTTTGTGGAATATAGATTTTCAAAGTATGACGTGATAATTCTCTGAATTTCCTGGGGCGGGTGTTGTTATGTCCCCCTATTCATTTCTGATTTTGTTGATTTGGATATTCTCTCTCTGCTTTTTGGTTAGTTTAGATAAGGGTTTTTCTATCTTGTTGACTTTCTCAAACACCAGCTCTTTTATTCATTGAGTCTTTGTATTGTTCTTTTTTGTTTCAATTGTATTGATTTCATCTCTAAGTTTGATTATTTCCTGCTGTCTACTCCTTCTAGGTGAGTTTGCTTCTAATTATTCTAAGGCTTTCAGCTGAGCTGTTAGTTCTCTAGTGGAGATTTCTCTAGGTTTTTCATATAGGCATCTAGTGCTATGAATTTTCCTCTTAACACTGCTTTCAATGTGTCCCAAAAGTTTGAGTAAGTTTTGGATTCATTTTCGTTAAATTCTAGGAAGACTTTGATTTCTTTCTTAGTTTTTCCTTGATCCAGAGGTGGTTCAGTTGAGTGATGTTTAGTTTCCATGGGTTGGTAGGCTTTCTGTGATTTCTGATGTTGTTGAACTCTAGACACTGGTGGTCTGATATGATACAAGGGATTATTTCCATTTTGTTGTATCTATTGATATTTGCTTTATGACCATTTATGTGGTCAATTTTAGAGAAAGTTCCATGTGGTGCTGAGAAATATGTATATTCCTTTGCATTTGGGTAGGAACTTCTGTAAATATTTATTAAAACCATTTGCATAATAACTTCTATTAGACTCCTTATTCCTCTGTTGAGTTTCTGTCTGGTTGACCTATCGAAGGGAGAAAGTGGGGTATTGAAGTCTCCCACTATTAGGGTGTGAGAATTGATGTGTTATTTGAGCTTTAGTAGTGTTTCTTTTACATAGATAGGTGCCCTTATATTAGAGGCATAAATGTTCAGGATTGAAATGTCACTTTGATCAATTTTGCCTGAGATATGTAAGTAATGTCCATCCTGGTCTTTTTATTTGATTTTAGTTTCAAGTCTACTTTGTTAGGTATTAGCATGGCAACCCCAGCTTGTTTCTTAGGGGCATTTGATTGGAAAATCTTTTCCCAACCCATTACTCTGAACCTGTATCTGTCTTTAAGGTTAAGCTATGTTTTATATGCAGCAGAAGAATGGCTTCTGTTTTTGTATCCATCATGTTAGTAAGTGTCTTTTTATAAGTGAATTGAGTCCATTGATATTAAGGGATATTAGTGGCCACTGATTGATATTTCCTGTTATTTTTGGTGGTAGCTTGTATGTATTTCCTTTTTCTGGGCTTTGCTTCTGTGAGAATATTTATTGTTTGTGATTTCATGGATGTATCTGGGATCCTTAAGTTGGAGTTTTCCCTCTAATGCTTTCTGAAAGTCTGGATTTGTGGATAGGTATTGTTTAAGTCTGACTTTGTCATAAAATATCTTGTTTACTCCATCTATGGTGATTGATAGTTTTGCTGTGTATAGTAGTCTAGGTTGGTAGCCATACTATTTTAGTGTCTGTATAACTTCTGACCAGGACCTTCTTGCTTTCATTGTTTTCATTAAATAGTCAGGTGTTATTCTGATGGGTCTGCCTTTATAGGTAAGTTGGCCCTTTTCTTTTCCAGCTCTTAAATTTTTTTCTTTGTTCTATATGTTTTGTGGCTTGATAATTATGTGGTAAGCAGACTTTTTGCAAATCTATTTGGTATTCTGCAAGCTTCTTGTATCTTTATAGGCATTTCCTTCTTTAGGTTGGGAAAGTTTTCTTCTATGATTTTATTGAATACATTATCTGTGCCTTTGAGCTGGTATTCTTCTCCTTCTTCTATCCTATGATTCTCAGGTTAGGTCTTTTTATGGTGTCCCAGATTTCCTGAGTGTTTTATGTTATGGCTTTTTTGGTTTTAGTGTTTTCTTTCACTGATGTGTCTATTTCCGCTACTGAGTCTTTCACTCCAGAGATTCTCTCTTCCATCTTTTGGATTCTGTTGGTTATGCTTGTATCTGTAGTTCCAGCTCTTTTCTTCTAATTTTTTATTTCTATCTTTGTCTCATTTTGTGCCTTTTTTATTGATTCTATTTCAATTTTTAGTTTCTGGAATGTTTCTTACATTTTTTGGTTTTCCTTTTCTTGGTTTTCTTTGACGAATTTGTTCATCTCTTCCAATTTTTTGTTTGTATTTTATTTTATTTCTTTAAAAGATTTTTATATCCTCTTTTAAGGCTACAATAGTCTTCATAAAGATGTTTTTGCTGTTGTTTCCTTCTGTTTCCTCTTCATTGCTCTGTTCAGGTATTGTATTTGTAGAACCACCAGTTTCTTCTGGTGTTGCCTTGTTGTTATTTATATTGTTATATGTATTTTTGCACTGGTGTCTGCCCATGGCTTCAGTGGTTCACACTTATTCAGCTCCTAGTCAGTTGTGGCTAGAGGACTTGTGTGTCTCCTGTCTGCTCTGAGCAAGGGGTCTGCTTGATTTCTGACTCTGCTCTGGACAGAGGTCTGAGTTTCAAAGGCCTCAGTCTTTCTCTGATGATGCAGTTTGACCTGGAGGCAGGGCCCAGCCTTGCTATGTTCCTTCTTTTAGGGGTCGCTGGATGAGACCCTTCTCAGGTAAATCCTAGGGCCTGTGTGCTGGCAAGAATCTCTGATCAGACCCTTGGGTGTGACTCCGATCCTAGATAGGAATTATCCGTCCAGGCAGCCCAGGAGCTGAAATCTGCTCACTTCTCACTGCACTCTGGACAGGAGTTTAAGTTTCAAAGCCCTCTGCACTCTTGTTGCTATCATACTAGTTGTGGTCTGTGTAGACTGTGCTCCTTGCAGAAGCCAAATGCTTACCTCCAAGGCGTGTGCCCAGGACCTAGGGACTCAGCTCTTCCCTGTTGCTAATTTGCCAGTTGTGCTCTGGGTGGTCAGTGCTCCATGCCGCTGCAGCAGAGTGGCCATTCAGGCCCAGGTTCAGGTGGCACAAGTCACCTTCTGACCTCTGACCTTTCAGCTGTGCCTCTAGGAACTCCTCTGCTTCACTGCCACCACCAAGCCAGTGGTGGTCTGTGTAGACTGTGTTCCTCACTGAAGCCGAGTTGCTTACCTCTGAGGCATGTACCCAGGACCATGGACCCAGCTAACTTCCCAGCTGTCGAGTGAAATTTCCATACATACATTTCTTTTACTTTATAGGTGCTTTGCATATATACATACATACATATCATATACCTCAAATATAATCAACCATCACTTCTATCTCATATTCCTCTTTGTCTAATTTCCCTCTGATCCCAGTCCTTCTCCTTAAAAATCTTTCTTTTCCTTTTATATCCCTCACGGTATTAAATCTAAGCCCCTTGACACTAAGGGATTATGCACTGGACACTAGCCATGGAAGTATATGGAATCTTGAGATATTAGGCACACTGGGAAAGGGGATGCCCTAACAGAGTAGGCCACAGCTGCTAGGCTAATTTTGTCTTCTAAAAATAACATCTTGGTTGAGTAAAGCCAATCCAGCTATTCTGTAGAAGAAATGATGTCTCAAACAGGCTGGTTAAACTTTGCGAAACTCTACTAAGCTATCAGATGCTTTTCCGGTATTTTCTTTCCCATCATTACTAACAAGCAAGATGTAGTATATAAAAGCCACATAATTGCCTCAGTAATCTTCTTATTAGCACAAAGATGTCAAAGGCCACTGTTTATATATTTCAGTGATGTTCCATGTACATGTTGGCTGATGATAACTGGCAAGGTACAAATGGAAAGGTCTGATGGATTATCAAGTAGGTAAGAACTGTGGGAAGATGGATAAAAGAGGGTTGGAGTGTGCTTCAAAGAAATATGGAGAAACTACTGTCAAGCCCTGGAGAACTTTTTTTATTTTTCATTTGCTGAGTTTGTGATATTATATATAATGGAAGAATACATGAAATTGTGCATAAGTACAGGCATATGCATGCCTCAACACACATGTAGGAGTTAGAAAACAGCCTTAGGTATCAATCTTCACCTTCCATGTTATTTGACACAGGGGCTATCTCTTGTTTGCCAAAGCTAGCTGAGTACCCATCTCTACCTGTCTGCCTCCTATCTACTTTTCAACTTTCCCTAATGGTGCTCTCCAGTGGCCTAACCTTCATTGTTAATCTGTCAGTTCTACAATACCATGAAGTTGGGTTCTCCTCACAACCCATTTTAAGATAATAGTCATACATTTTAAATTGAGTCCAAGAAAGTCCAGAGAACATACATTAGTTGGTATGAGAATCTTTGGGAAATTCACTGGTTGCCTACCTTGCATAAAAAATAATTGAACCTAGGTCAGAATATAAACTCATGGGCAGTGATGATGTACTTGACTAGTTGACCAGAGACCTAGGAGATAGATGAAGAAGCTATATACAATTCCAAGGAAGAAACATATGGGTAGTTGTGATGGTTTGAATAGGAATGGTCCCCAAAGACTCTTGTGTTTGAATACGTGGTCCATAGGAAGTGGTACTATTAGGAGATGTGGCCTGGATGAAATTGGTCCTTGTTAGAGGAAGTGTGTCACTATGGGTGTAGGCTTTGAGGTCTTATACGCTCATGCTCATGCTATGCCCAGTGTGGCACATAGTCACCTCCCGCTGCCTGTAGATCAAGATGTAGAACTCTCAGCTTCTTCTCCAGCACCATGTCAGCCTGCATGCCACTATGTCCCATCATGATGATAATGGACTAAACCTCTGAAACTGTAATCCATCCTCAATTAAATATTTTCCTTATAAGAGTTTCTGTGGTCATGGTGTCTCTTCACAGCAATAAAGCCCTAACTAAGACAGATATTATATGAGAGAATGAAAAAATAAAGATCTTTTATCACATGTTAATGACTACCAGGGAACATTGTTTCACAGGAGAGGTATTTAACAATTAAATGGGCAGAATGGTATGGTCATTTATGGTCAGCCTACCCCATGTCTGACAAACAAGTACCAATACAGTTGCTTTATAATGAAGAGAAGTCATGGACCCACTTACTAATAGGTATTGATGCAGGCAAATATCATACCTGCCAATAATGAGACTAATGCTGATGCATAAATGCCTCTTACAAAAACCAGCCAGCTATTAGCAAGCATGTGGTGTTATTTTGAAAGAGATGAGAACAATTCATTTTGACTGGAATTGACTCATGTAAGAGATAAGGGTTACCTTTGTGCCTCAAGGTCTCAGACAGCACCACCCTCTGGGAGTGTACAGAGATGATACCTTCAAGGATAAAGTGTTCTCCAGAGCAGTATAAATTCTGCTAACCATCCTTAATAACCGAGGACATTATTTTTAGTACTCCTCTGCCAAATTATACTAGTAAATAGACAGGATTGTCAGCCACAACCCCACAAAGACATGATGACCAAGATATCAAACCCTCAGGAATGAGGAAGTGAGTTATTTATAGTACCAGTTAAACCACTTAGACCTAAAGAATGTGGAGAGAGGCTGAAGGTACTCTAGAATAGGTAATGACTTTCTGCTGTGTAGTATTTTCCTTCAAGATTAAATCATTCCATTGTGCTGGAAAACCCCTTAAGTAGGAAGATAAGGTAAACAATTCAAAATAACTTCAGGAAGTCCCTAAAACTTACTAGATTCTCTAGGCCCCCTTTTCCAAAGAGTAAACAAGCCAAGCTGCTTGTCAGTCTCAGAAGAACCAAGCTGCAAAGAAGGCTCCTAAAACATCCCAGCTACTGAATGAAGCAGAAACCAGCTTCACTGGCTGGGGGAGATTTAGACCACCTGAGTCTCTTGGAAGGAGCATTCTCCAACGTACTGATTAGCCTGCATGTGGTGAAATGTGCGCTAAGTCCCGAGTTGAGGGATTTGGTAATGCAGGTGTTTGTGTCATTTCTGCACATGTAAGTAACCTCAATATAATTCATTTGTTCACCAAGTTGAACTTCAGTAGTAACGATACTTTGGTCTGTCATCTGGAATGAGTGTTGCATCTCCCCAAGAAAATTTTGTCTCACAACATTTTGATATCACTTGTAGGAGTAACTACTACACAACATACTTCATGCCTTCCTCTTGTACTTCTTCAGAAAGAATGAGGCTAACCAAAATCCTATAGATCTTCCCGATGCTATAAACATCTTATATGAAGCAACAGGATCTGAAAGTTCTAAGAAGTGAATTCTAGAGCCTTCTTCATGAGCAATATATACATGCTACAATTGCTACAGAAACATCCTATAAAGAAGCATAACTGTGTCTTTACAAAACTTATGTTCCACTGAAGGGAGATATGGTTATTTCACAAGGCTAGTCCCCTTTCTGAAAGCCCCAGGGAAGCCCGCATATAGTTTTAGTATATGTGTAGTTACATGGGTCCAGTTCTATTGTGTCAGGCTGTGGACATCCCTGAAGACCAACATTTCAGAATTTTTGAATGAGTGTGGAGTCTTCTGTCACAGCTATATTACAGGTCTACAATTCTATCTAATTCCTTCACTTTGGTGATTTGCTCCTTGGAGCACTTTCTGCTTGACCTGTACAAGTCTAACACCTCCTAATTTATTCCTGAGGATGTAAGGCTATTTTAAGTAGCTTCTTGGGTAGTTATAACATGCAAAGAATGAGTATGAGAACCAGCCAGAAAATTTTAGGATTTCACATCACAGAGGCTAAAAGCCTGGGGAGGAAGATAAGAGAAAGAAATGGGGACATTGCTAAATATGATCAAAATACATTATGTACATGTACGAAATTGTCAAAGAATAAATAAATTATTAAAATAATAATAAAAAGATGACCTAGCACAGTGAGACGCATAAGAGTGGAGCACATGCGAAGAGAGGAGACATGCTGGAGAGCCTCTTCAAAAGAGGGAGCAACATACCATTCGACTTCAGTGTGAGGGTTTAGAGGGAGATCTGAGCCCCACACAGTTAGGCCTTGGGGAGACTTACCGAATGATGCTGCAAATAGCTTCTCAGATGTTCAGAACATGATGAGCATGGGGGTGAGAAATGCTAGAAACCTTAGGACTCCAAGCCAAGAGGCTAAAAGATTGAGGAAGAGGATAAAAGAGAGAAATGAGGAAGGGGTAAGCATGCTCACACTACATTATATACCTTAATACCTTAATATGTTTTATGGAGAATACCTACATTGGAAGATCACTGTCAGCTCCCCAGCCATCCTTGGGAAGAGCTGTTTTCTTCACAGTAAGGGTCATTAAAGGTTAGCTTCACTGAACCACAGCTGGAAGGACAATGTAATAATAAGATTTCTTCTCATTTTTTTGTGCTTCCAAAACTGAGGGTTTTTTTTTAAATCAGAAATGCTCCAAGAAATAATACATCTTTATAGCATTTTAAGAAATAAAAATAAGCTAGAACATGACTGTGTAGCATACCAGATAAATAGGTAACTAGGTAAGCTTTAACAAACAAGATCACAACTTTATTAGATACATACCTAAGATACTTCTTTGAAGACAGAGTATCTTTATGTTACAGAAAGGAATATAAGTGCCTATCAGAGGCATTCAAACCACAGCAGTCTATATAAAAATAATCTATATAAAATAATACAATATGGTCAAGATGGACTCCTCTGTTATGGTTTTCACCTCCCATGTGGGAAACATTGTTGTTTAACAGATTCATATGTTTACATGATAAATTTTAGTCATTTTCACACATGTCCCATTCCCTTCTTTCTCCCTCCCTCCTTCTCCCTCTGATGTCCCTCTCAACAGTCGTCCCCCACACACACCATGTCTTCTTTTCTTACATGACTCATGGAATTTAGTTAAAGTTTCTTGCCTGTGCTTGGGCAGGAGGTCATTTCCTGGGACAAGAGCAATTATTGGTTGCTACACCACTGAAGAAAATAATACCCTCCCCCAACAATCATTAACTGTGAGTAGTCCATCAGGAAGGGGTGGGTTCTCATGGACACTTCCCCCCCCATACATGATGAAGTGTTGATATGTCCAATTTTGTGTGGATGTTATGCAAATAAGCACAGCTGCAGTGGGTGCAGGGGTGTGATGGCAAAGGGATATGCAGAAGACACCATTGAATCACATATCTCCCCATAGTCTAGATCTTACATTCTCTTCTCCTCCTTTTCCTAAATGTTTCCTGGGCCTTCACTCTAAAATCCTTGCCTCTCAGCACGTTGATCATTTATGGATTTCTGAGTTAACCACTGTCTGCTGAGGTAAGATGTTTCTCTGATAAAGGCTGGGATGGCACTTATTTATAGGTATAAACAAGAAAACTTGGAAGGCATTTTGACAAAGTGATCATTAAGGAAAACAGAAAAGATTTCCCTATAGGGTCTATGATATCCCCAGCCATAGACTCTTGTCCAGGTTTACAGAACCAGGCATGAGTACCTTCCTGCTCAGCAGGCCTCAGAACCAATCAGGAAGTGATTTGTTATCCCATGATAGTCTTCCTTGAGGAGTCTACATAGCACGTTCTGGCACTGTGAAGGCCATCCAATAGAAAAGAAGTTCCCAGCTCAGCTCCAGCTTTATTTCTCTGTGTCATGTGTCCAAGGTGTGCATTATCTTCATTTATGGGTACTTAATTTAAAAACTGAATTTTAATTTAATTTTGCTGAGTTTATATAGTCCCTTAGTCATTAGGCTGTTCATTTTCAATAGTCATAAAAAGTATTACCATCAGTATGCACACTGAATTGCAAAAGAGGGTTTAATGTATTTGAGCATGTTTATTTCCCATATGTGTTATTTCTTAATCAATTTGATTAAAGGGTCGGTCTTTACCGCCTTGCAACCTTAGGGCAGTTCTTTATGTACTACTTGACAATTTGATAAACCAGACTTGTCTGTACGTAATTCCTTTGTCTTCCTTTGCTTTAATCTCTTCCTCCTTCTGATCTCTCTCTTCCCACCTCTTTTTTTTCTCTGTTTCCCTCTCCCCCTCCCTTCTCTTATCTCCGCTCCATTCCTAAACACTGATCTAAAGGCTGAGTCTCAAGTTAACTCTGACAGCTCACGGAATGTGATCACACAGGGAGATAATTCAGTGTCTGTATGTGCTCCACTAAAGAACAAGCTACATGTGTGATGCTTCAGCCAATGAAATCCAGAATTCTCCAATTTCTTTACTTGTATTTCATTAGCATTTGGGAAGAGGGCCAAAGTTTGGTTTAGCTAAGTCCTGCTCATGCTCTTGTCAAGATAACATAAAAATGCAATGTCAGCTGTAATTTTATCTTGTCTCTTCTTAATGTCCCCCTACAGTGTGACAGTGTGCCTATAGCAATAGCCTTGATGTACTGGATATATTTTTACTTGATATGACCTTTCTACAAAGCCTTTTCTCACCTTGTCCTTAGATTCAATGTAGATCATACCTAATATTTCTTTCCACCCAAAGATTTAGAAGAATATGTATTGCTGCTTGAGTGCAGCAATGACATATTCCTCTAGAAATTAATGTGTCTTTCTCTCCTTTGCCACACACAGTATGCAAACAAAAGGCTCTGCCTGCTTGCCTGACCTGGTGAACATAGCCCTTAAGCAATGCCACATGCTTAAGCATATTTCTGTGAAATTTAATATGCTAAAAACCCCTTTAAACATTCATGTATATTTTATTTCTTTCTATTCCTTGCTGATTACTCAAACATTGCTGTGTGTCAGCACAGGCATTTTCTTCTCATCAGTCCCCTCTTCCTGAGTTATAACACCTGCCAGTAATTTGACATCACAGCATCTTGTCTGGAGAGAACCTCTAGTGCTTGGATGATTGGCTCACACAAGAAAGCAAAGTGGGTGCAGGTTTAATTTGCAGGGGAATGAATTTGCATCATTTCGTTCTTATTTTCTTTGTCTCTGGTTTGCATAAGGACTTTTTGTATGGCCTGGGAAAGATGACTAGAAGGACCCCTCCTTCCCCTCTTCCCCTCCCCTTCTCCTTTCAGAGACGGGCCTGACACAGGCATACAGAATCAAGTCCTCCAGAATTAACTTGTAGCTCCAACACAGGTCTCAGGTTGTAGGGACATCAGTGTATATATTAAACTTCAGATAATAATAGTCACTTGTGTGGATGCTTGTTGCTCATCATATAACATATATTTTACCTTCATTCATATCCTATATCTCAATAAACCATTAAGGTTAAGTACTAGATATTCTTGAATGGAAGTTCAGCATGGTTCAGTAACCCATCAGTATTTACACAATTAAAACGAGGCTCCAAAGAACAGGTAAGTTCATTCTTTGACTCCAAATGGTATTTCTCTGCTTTGTGCCAGTGATTCTTAGAATTATTATTTATTTACATATTCATAAACCTAAACACTTTTAAAACATTTTACACTCAAAGATTAACACGTTTCTAATTTTAGATTCTAGACATTCGAATCTATTAGATACCAATACAGTAGATAAAAATGCCAGATTATATGGTTACTAATAAAAATGTCCTCTCCCTCATATAACCACTGCAATTTTTTCTTCTTATTTTAATTTCACTGTGGGGTGTGTGTGTGTGTGTGTGTGTGTGTGTGTGTGCGTGTGTGTGTGTGTGTTTCCCATGATACACATGTTGAGAGGTCCACCTTTGGAAAATGGTTTTCTCTTGCCAGCATATTAGATCCCAGGGATAAAACTCAAGCCATGGATGCAGCAAGTACTTTGACCCCGGAACCATCCTGAAGGCCTTTGATATGTTTGAATAAAACAGTTTTTAGAATTCACATATTAAGGGGCTGTAGAGATGACTCAGAGGTTAAGAGCACTGACTGTTCTTGCAGAGGTCCTGAATTCAATCCCCAGCAACCACATGGTGGCTCACAGCCATCTATAATGAGATCCTGTGCCCTCTTTTGGCCTTAAAGCATACATAATAAATTTTTAAAAAAAATCTTTAAAAAAAGAATTCACATGTTAAGTCAACTATAACATGTCTCTATTCAGAGGTCATTTCCTGCAATGTTTTTGTTAGTCCAGCCTACTTGTAGGTATGAAAGTAATGAGACAGAGTCCAGGTTAATTACTACCCAGAGAAGGGCCTGTTTTCAAAGCTATAAACCCAGAGCAGTTGCCATCCTGAAGCTGGTCATCAATGTTCACTAGGATATTAGATTAGTTTTTTATAATAACCCAATAGTAATAAATTAGCAAAGAAACTCTTAATAGTATTTTTTTGACAGAACTGACAAACTGCTAAATCAGACAATAAATTGCCTTCAGAATTGTTAGCAGTTTAGTATTAGTTACATACTGAAGCCATCACTAGATAATCCAAATTTTACTTTTTTTCCTGAAACAATAAGAAATCTTGTGGTTTTAAAATTTCTGAATACACATTTGTGCTTTTTGCTATCTATAGTTTGATGAGTTTTAGAGATTGTACTGCTCTAGAAAACAACAGAATGAATCTCAGCCATAGTTGCACTACCCCCCCCACCCGGCTCGTTACTAACGAGTACTAGTTAATAACAAGGGGGATCCAGGCAAAGTGTATATTTCCAAGTGCTGTGTTGGTCTCTTTTATAAACAGAAACCTATATCATGGATTTGATCATCCCAGAAGCATCCTGACTGTGTGTCTTACATAAGTCTGTAAACACAGCCGGAACTTTCGGTTTCAAATACTCTATCAAAAAGCAGTCTGTTGCCTTTCCAAGGCTATGCTCTATTCTTTAAACATTTTTTGAATTTTGTATTTATATCATTTTTATGCACCATGTCCCCCTTCCTCTCATATTCATGACTTTCTGTGCCCACCATTCTCTCTCTCATATTTATGACTTCTTTAATTATTATGGTCACATACATGTATATTATATACATATATAGATATAAATGTAGTCTACTGAGTCCATGAATATGTGATTAGGGCTGACCACTTGGATTAGATAAACTACCAGTGGGTTGGTCACTAGAAAAGACTAATTCTCCTTCTCTTACTGGTCATTAATTACCTGTGACTCTTCATCTAGGGTGGGGGCTTTGTGAAAATACTGTCACTGTGCTCTATTTCCCAGTTAACAATCATAAGCACTTTTAATGTAAAACATCTCCAGAACTGCTTTCTTTGAAGAATTTAAAATAAGTGGGGCCAGGGGGAGAAAGAGAAACAAACAGAAGGCTTTGGAGAGCTACAAACTCGCATTTATTACATTTGCTTCATTTTGTGTTCCTCAGGAAAGTTTGTCTACCACAGCAGAATTAAGTAGAAAAGTAATATGCAGTGGTATTGTGAGAACCTCACACTCCCTGCCCTTCTCCAATTTCTTTTATTTCTAGAAAGCATGCAGAGTCATAAACTCAGTAGTTACAAAGTTCAAATTCTGATCTGGGCTGAAAATTGCCCCAGGTGTGTTTTACTAGATCATAAAATTGAATTGGGCACTGAAAGTGTTAGATCTTGTGGATTCACCATCACCACTATAGAACATATTTCCAAGAAAAAAAAAAGACTATAGAAAAATAATAGGCCAAAATAAAATCAATTATTAAGTCACTTTAGAAGGCTGTCCCTGAGATGACTTGTGTGATTGTAGACTCACATACCAGAGACCAGAATACTGGAAAATCTTGGGCAGTAAAATCATGTAGTCCTGTCTTGAATGTGTTCCTGTCTTGTGATTTGGAAACATAAGTTTGTCTTTATTGTTTCATCTGTTTTCAGATCTCCAAAGGAGTAATCCACCACAGAATTATTGTGAGACTATATGAGAGAGAACATATAAAGAGCTTCAAAGTTGTATGGCCTAAGTTAGAAACCTGGCAAGTGGCTTTAATGCCATAGAAATCTTAGCATCCTTCTAAAACCGGGATGCTCTTACTTCTCCTCTTGTCCATATGTCTTGGAAGACTAAATGAAATGATAGCAAAAGCTTGGTCCAGAATAAGTGCATTGTAAGCATTTGTGAATGCACATTGGTTTTGTTTTCCTTTCCAGGTCCCAGATGCATTTTTATGTATTGCCACTGAGCATGCTCTATATATTAAATGTCTATCAAATGTTCAACTCTAACAACTTGAAACCTAAAGGGAAAACTCATTTGGATTTTTTTAAATTTCATTCTGAAGAGGAGTAATATACCTATTCACAAAGGTGTTGTTTTATTGAGTTTCTGGGGATTTTAAAACCTTTTTGCTATTAGTTTTTAGAAATAGAAAATTGAATGTAAGGAGAAATAAGATTTTTTTTATTTATAAAACTAGTTACTATGAAGATTTAACAAATTAAGTTCTATTTTTTCTCATTTCAAAGAAAACTAGTCTTGTAAAAACTGATTGTATGTGCTAATATTATAAGATAATGCATTTCAGACAGCTGAAAATGTTTTAATCCTTTTTCCAGGAATTACTATTTTCTATACAATCATCAAAGAGGTAAGTAAAGAAAAACAACTTTAATACCTATTTATCAAAAACAACTTCATTTAAAATAATAACATTGTACATTTATACTCTTATCAGACACATATATAAACGTATATTGCTTTATATATATTATATATATATACATATATATGTAAAATGAAGGGAATAAAAGAGACTGGAGAAGGCATTAGGGTGATTTTGTCCATGGTACTTTCATTACCATAAAGCAATAATTATGTGTTATTTTTAGGTTGATTTGGAATAGTCATAAAAATGTAAAAAGCACTTAAAGCATTAAAAACCACAACTGCTACAGCATGCAAAGAGAGAATGCAAATGCTGCAAATGAATGACATCATCGGAGTATCTAAAGATAAGATCTACTATAAGCAGTCTGTAGAAAACCCTCTGTAAGCGAAGACACTTAGGAGACTGAGGCAGGGACTGAGAGTTTCGAGTCAGCCTAGGCTGTGTAGTAAAAACTAATACAGATTAAAAGGTAACAGATAAAGAATAAATTAAATTGACTCCAATTACAGGACATAGGAGTGACTACACCGATTTAAGACAAAGCATAATGCAATGTCAAGAAATATCAGGGATATTAAAAAGTGTCAGAGGACATTATTACAGTGAGAAGGTCACTTTCTAAGAGATGAAACAGTATTTGATAGATATACACCTCAAAGCAGGACACCAAACTATGTATGGTATTAATAATGATAATTAATAATAAAATAATGGTCTATAGTGAAAAACACAGCTGCAAGAAAAAAAATTAAATCAATATACTATAGCTGGAAACTTCAGCACTTCCCTATGTGAAGTGGTTGGTCACAATCAGAAAACCAAAACCAGCAAGTTCATGGTCAAGTCCACCAGCCCCATCACTCCACAGGAAATAGTGAACATGTACAGAGTATACCACTCCAGCATCAGAAAACCCATGCTTCTCATACTCACTATGCGGTGCTATATTTTTTCAAAAATAGTCTGAAGTATTAGAGAGACAGGTAACAAACCACAGCAGTTCTTACCAAACCACCTCTTCAGACTGAACAGGGTAGATCCTATCTTCAAAAGTCTACAGACTGACTGAACTTGATGGCAAAAGGGCAAAACTTCTGACTTTTTCTGCTTTATGTTTCTTTCCCTGCCCAGTTATTTTACTTTCTTGTTCAACATTTCTAGAGCTAGAATTAAAGGTGGATGCCATCATTGCCTGACTCTGTTTGGCCTTGAACTCACAGAGATCCAGCATCCCAAGTGTGCTGAGATTAAAGACATGAGTCGCCACTCCCTGACGTTCTTGGCTTGGCTCTGTCCTCTGATATTTTAGTCTATTTCTATTGAATATACCACCACATATCCCCTTTGGTGTCAAAAAATATAAAAAAGGTTATAACTGTATACAATAGGTATAACTCTATACAATATATACAAACAATAATTACATCAGTAATGTCCAGTCTATTGACAATGGAAATCTCTCCTATTTCAGGCTATTTTTATTGAGTATACAACCACATCACATAGAACATCCACCAAGAAAGGCCACATTTGGAGCCATAAAACACACCTTAACAAACGTCTGTCTGTAAATACATGAACCCTCAGATTTGCAATGGAATTAAGTAATAATATCAAAATACCAAAGTCTGATTTAGAAATGAGTACGAGCAAGTATCCTTGTGCAATGATTGAGTATGCTTTGGGCATATGCCCAAGAGCCGTATATCTGGATATTGTGGTAAGTTGATTCCCAGTTTTCTGAGGAACTACTACACTGCCATCCAAATTGTCTCTACAAGTTTGCACTCCCATGAGCAGTGAAGAAGTGTTCCTCTTGTTCCACATGGTCTCCAGCATGAGCTCTAGCTTGTTTTTTGATCCCAGCCATTCTGATAGGTGTAACATGGAATCTCAGAGTTGTTTTGATTTTTATTTCCCTAATGGCTAAGGATGTTTAATTTCTCCTTAAGTGTTTCTTGGACATTTGAAATTCTTGTGTGGAGGATTCTGTTTTGATCTGTACCCTATTTTTTAATTGGATTATTTGATTTGTTGATATCTTTGTTGATTATTTGTTTTATTGAGTTCTTTATATATTTTATACATGCTCAACTATGTTAATAGCAGCTTTATTTGTAATATTCAGAACCTGGAAACAATCTAGATATCCCTCAACCAAGGAATGAATAAAGAAAATGTGGTACATTTATACAATAGACTATTACTACACTATAAAAAACAAAGACATCCCCAAATTTGAAAACAAATGGATAGAACTAGAAAACATTATCCTGAGTGAGGTGACACAGACTAAAAAAGACAAACATGGCATGTACTCACTCATTCGTGGATATTAGCTGTAAAATAAAAGTCTAACTATGGTATATCCACAAACCCAGAGAGACTAGGTAATAAGGAGCATTCATAGTGGGATGTCATATCTCCCTGAGAATGGCAAATAGAAAAGAGTTTGTGGAGTGCGGGCAGGTGTGGATAAGAACACGGGCAATAAAGTTGCAGGGGTCCAGAGGGCAAGCAATGAAATAGATTACTAGAAAGGGAAACACATTTTGGGGTCAGGTAAAAACCTGGCGCAAGGGACTATTCCAGGAATCTACAAGGATAACCCCAGCTAAGACTCCTAGAAATAGTGGATATGTTGCCTACAGACTGTGATCAAACTGGTGCCTGGCCCAGTTGTCATCAGAGAGACTTCAACCAGCAACTGGTGGAAACCCATGGTCAGGCATTATGCTCATTTGGGGGAATCCTGGAGAAGAGGGTGAGAAAGGAGTGTGGGAGCCAGAGAGGGTAAGGACACCACAAGAAAACTCACAGAATCAACTAATCTAATCTGGGATCATAAGGGCTCACAGAGAATGAACTAAAAACCAGGAGCCTGCATAGAACTGACCCAGGCACTCTGTATATAGTTAAGAATTGTGTAGCTTGGTCCTCTTGTGGGACTCTTGACAGTAGGAACAGGGCCTGTCTCTGACTCTTTTACTGGCTTTTGGAACCCTACTCCTCATACTGGGTCACTTTGCCTAGCCTTAATACATGGGGAGGTGCTTAGTCTTACTGCAACTTGATATGTCATGCTTTGTAGCTACTGATGGGAGACCTGCCTTTTTCTGAACAGAAACGGAGAAGGTGTGGATTGGGGGGGTGAGACCAGAGGAGTGGTGGGAGGGGCTGGAATGAGAGGAGAGATTCATCCAGAACATTAAATGAATAAATTTATTAAAAACAACAACAAAAGAAATATATATGAGTCAAGGAATAAGTCTTAATAGAAATTTTAAGGTATCTTTTATTAATTGAAAATGGAAAACAATATGAAAAGTTGTGGGATGTAGCAAAACAGAGCTCATTGAAAAACTCAGCTCATTGAATTCTATGCAGATATTAGAAAGAGGAAGTATCCAAAGTCAGATTTATGCTTCTGGCTATTAAAACTATAGGTAGAATTCAGATTTATTAAGAAGATAAGGAATAATATGAATTTATACAAAAAAATCAATAAAACTGAAAACAAAAAGCCAATAGAGAAACAAGAAATCAATGCTCAACATCATCAGTGAATCCTAATGTAAACTACAGACTGTGATCTTGCTCCTCAGTAATAGCCAATGGTGAGGGATGCTGATAACGGGGGAGACTGTAAACATGGGAGTAAGTACATCTATACTTTTGTCCGTATTCTGCTAAATAGTTTAAATATATTTAAATCAGAAAACTGTAAAAGATCAGAATATATTGTGAGCCAAGACCAAAAAAAAAAGAGGTAAGCAATGAAAAAAGAAAAATCCCCATCTCACTAAAATTGAGTATGTAACCAACCAGCAGTGTTCCTGCTAGGGTAGACTTAACACATTAATTATGATGAGACAGAAAAAAATTTAGTAGAGATCAAATAGGTTTTCTTTAAACTGCAGAATTTATCAAAGCGTCTCATATGCACATTTAATAATGTACACTGTCACTTGAGCAGTCTTTCCAAAACACACTCAACTATGAAACTCTATATTCTCCTAGAGGATCTTAAGGGACTGATGTTGCATATGACATGCTTTCTAAAATATGCTGTAAAATGAAACATTTTTTTGGAATGTCTTCATTTAACTTCTCAACTTCCTTTTATTTTGTGCACTATTTTTAAAGTAATGAGCTCTTTTGCAAATTACCAGTATCATTTTCTTTCCTTTTCTATAGCAATTATGCAAAAGTTGGTTTTATCTATTTATGTAGTGTGTACATGTATGTGGGGGGGTCTGTGTTTGATACAACACACACACACACACACACACACACACACACACACACACACACACGTTTCCATAAATGCAGAGGCCCCAGCATGACATTGAGTTTTTTTGTTCCTGCCTTATTGCCTTGAGACAGAATTGAACAAGAATTTTATAATTTTGGCAAGACTATGTGGCCAGAAAGCTCTGGGAGATCTTCTTGCCTCCATGCCCCCAGTGCTGGGATGACTGTCAGAGCTATCCAGACTTATCTTTTCAAGTGAGTTCTAGGGGATCAGAGTCAGGTCTTCATACTTGCCACACACGTGTTTTCACCCTGTGATTATCCCCTCATGCCTTCATTTGTATTTTAGGGAAAGAAGATTTCACACAGCTCTGAAATAGAAGAATAACGTTGGAAGGATGTATTTTCATAAATCTTTATGAAGCACTATAACACCAACATGTAGACTGAATTAACCAATTCTACAGTAAGTTGAAATAACTACGAGAAAGGAAAGGAACCCCAAGCGATTTGTAAGAGAGAGAAATGTCACAGACTGGGATTGCTCCTGAAGAATTGGCAAGAAAATGACTCATAGTGGAGAATGAATGATTAGTTAATTACTTTTATCTGGCTCATGAAGCAATCTAAATTGTGATGGAAAACATATTTCTTCTGACTTTTGCTGTTTTTTGATGAACAATCAAGTTGCTTTTGTAGAACACACTCTCTCTCTCTCTCTCTCTATATATATATATATATATATACATATATATATGTATATGTATATGTATAAAATTAAGCTAATCCTTTAACCAGAAAGAAAGCTAAGTAGGATATGTAAAGTCACATGTCCCATGAAAATGGATGCAACACTGTTTATGGTCACAAAAATAAAAAAAGTACCATCAAATTTAGTGATTAAATACTTTGGCTTTGGCTCCTGGGCTTGATGCTAGCTCTTCAATTTCCAAGCTATATGTATTCTAGTAACTACTTTAATACTCCTGAGTACCAGAATGTTCATTTATGTAACAAACATAAGAATGAAATCCATTGTGGGGGGGCTGTCTTGAAATTTGTGACATTATGACAAATGTTTACTACAGTGTTTAAAGCCCAAATCTCTAGCTTTATCCTGCAAAGTTATCTCCCACTAAGGGATTAGATATGAGTATTACTGTGGTATTTTGATATTTCAATAATATTTACAATCTTATTGGGCTTGAAAATCAATCATATTTGGTTCAAATTTCAATTCTCCCACTTATTGTGTGACCTCAGTGAATTAAAAGAAGAAAGAAAGAAAAGGACATGACTGGTCTTAATCTGTCTTATATCAAAGCTTATAAGCATCTTAGTCACAAGATTTTTTGCTGTCACTTAGATGGCAGAAGCAGCCTCAGTACCACAGCATTATTCCCTTGCTCTACAGAACTGAGGGCATGGGAAACAACTGAATGCATTAAGAGAGAAACAAGAATACATTCTTGAGATGCAGGCTGTTAGATCTGGGAGGAGCTTTGCAGGTTGGATTTGATACCTAATATGATACATGTTGTATAGCACACATCAAAATTCCATTCCTTGTGGTGAGCAAATTGTGTTTCTATACCACATTTATTTGTGAAAAATGTTGCTAAGAATACTGGCATACAAGTATCTGTTAAAAGCATTGTTTTTCAACTTGTTGGAAGTATATACTTAGGAATGAAATGGAATTGCTGCATCAGATGTAATTTAAGCTTAAGATTTTGAGGAAACACCAAATCTACCCTTTTCCAAGCTATGCTGCACATTTGAGACATTGTCTTTGTCTTTTCCCTTGGTCATACACAGAGAAAATTTCTAAACTGTAAAACTGTTTTGTCCCCATTAAGCTGAGGACTTCTTGGTAGTCACTGTGTGACACTGTCTATGAGTGACTGGTTTAGAGTAAAGTTGTAGGGCCACTGACTGAATTGGGAGAGAGCAGAAATCTAGGATATTGAGCTGGAACTGTGAAGGCACATGATGACTGGAAAGACAAAGAATTGGTGAGAGATGAAGGAGATGAGAAGTTAATGAATTCAGCTTGAGACCCAAGTGAGGTAGAGATGTTCATGAATAGGTGAGTCTATGAGGTTCTCAACAATGAGGTTGGGACAGGAATAAGGAACTCATTAACAGAGACCCAGTTAGTGCAATGTAAGAATATAGTATGACCACAGCCACATAAAGTTCCCAGAATACTTAGAAAACATGGTAAATCCTTGAGTGTTTCCAAGGTGTGGGAAAAAGAGAAATAAAGTCACAAAGATCTTCAATGTGGACCTCAGGAAGATGAGCCAATGACTTTCAAGAAAGAGCCCTGGTCAGGGTTGGCCACATTGACCCTGTTACTGGCATTCTTCATTCTTTTGCTCTATAATCTTTCACATGCTTGTTTGACAAACCCGTTCTCTGAATGTATTTTATCCCCTTTCCGGAATCTCCAAAGAGAAACCCTACCTTGTGAAATAAATTCAGTGCTGGACACGACTTCAACACTGTCTTGGCTTTGCTCATTCTTTAAAACCTACTTAAAGCATTTTCCTCACCATCTATCCTCCATTACTCAGCTACTTCCCTCAATTTCTGCAAATTTTACTGATCCCCAAACTAACTGTAGGAATGGTTTCCCAAGTCTCTAACCTCAATGTGTTTAGTGCTCTCACTTACATTATGCCAGGCAAGCTTCTTTCCTGCTTCCCTTTTATAGTAGAATTAGTGTTGTTGCTCTGTATTATTGGCTCCGGAGTCTTGGGCTTCTGTACCACCCCTAACCCTTTCACACACACATACACACACACACACACACAGAGAGAGAGAGAGAGAGAGAGAGAGAGAGAGAGAGAGAGAGAGAGAGAGAGATCCTGTTGTTAAAAAAAAAAATTAGAAAATTTCCAGTCTTGTCTTTGGTCATTTTTACTTCCCGGAAACATTTTTCTCAGACCTTGTTCACTAATTGATTATTAGAATCTCTCCCCTTCCTCACCCTTAGCAGACCCTGCCTCCTGCTTTGACAGGAGCTGCCTTGTTTTCCTTCCTATCTGCTGGTAACCTGTAAACAGAAGTCTTCAGTTCTCTCTTCTCTTCCCGGCAAACCTTCAGTCTCTAGCATCTTGCCCTCTTGTAACCTATGACCCCATCCACCATCTCTTCTCTTAAGAAGTGTAATATTGACTTTAAGAATTAACCCATTTGATACTGTTCATTTTTCTCTGGACTCCCTAACCCTAACCCTTTCTAGTAGTTCACTTCTATTACTTTACCAGTTATACTCAGTGGTGGCTATAAGGTTGTTATATTAAATAAAATCACATCCCAATTGACTTCTCAGAGAAATTGAGCCTATTATTAACAAGTTCTTATTGTTTGAAAAACCTAGAATTATGTTAAATTATTCTGATTTTTAAGTTTGGCAACATGAGTTTTGGGGTACATATACCTGAACTCACTCTGCAGGCCATCAGGTTGCACCATGTGTCTAGGATATTCGGACAGCAGTGAAAATGACTGCTGTGTGCACCTTGGTATTTGTGAGGACTATTCCTATTAGTTTATCAAGTGTCTGATGCAATTATCCTGCATAAAGAAACACTGTGTGAAGTTTAATAGCTAAGTGTCTTCATTATTATTTATAACAAAGACTGGCAGAACACATTATTAGCCTCTGCTGTAGGGCTGCTCCTAGTGTTTCCCAGCTGCTAGGTGCTGGCTGCTCATAGTATTTTGCTTCAAAGCTTGTCACAATCTTCTAGGTGCATCCTGCTTATGTCAGGCATTCTTCATCACACTGCTCAATTGCTTTCCCATGCGTGTCACTCTTTTCTACAGCATACTGTTCCTAGAGCATAGAAAAATGGTTTGACCATCTAAACAACACAAGGACTAGTCCAGGGTTGTCTCTTTCTCATTATAACATGTCTTTCCACATTAGACAGAAGAATGATAGAGTTGAAGATGGTTGTTTATAATATTGCATTTTATTCATTCAATTAGAAAAGTTTGTGAAAATTGTTTACAGCACACTTGGGTGCCTGGGATAAAGAAGACAACATACCAACTTTTTCTCATGCGAGTGAATGACAACAGTATAGTTGGTGTGAGCTATTCAGAGAAGAAAATATTTTTACAGGAAGTGGGCCAAGTGGTTAGGGAGAGCATGGGTTCTGAAGCTGAACTGCCAGTTTCCAAGTCACCAGCTAATTTTAGGGACATTGTTTAGTGTCCTTATGGCCTGCTGTTGTCTCATATGCAAAACAAGGGGAGAAATGAACCCACCCATCAAACTATTATAGATGGTGGTTAGTTATAGTTGTAAAATGTTTGTAGTCTTGCATAAAGTAAACAGTCAATAGTTTCCTCTTGCAATCACAGAAGATGCCCTTAAGCTGGGGTTAGGGGGATCTGGAGAATAGATAAGAAGTAAAGTTGGAGAGATGTTTCTGATAGAAGTCCTAAAGATTTCCAGAACAAGGAGTCATTAGATGTCTATGCCCTGTGTACTAGATATTCCTGTGTAAAGTAATAGAGGGTAGAAATATTGATTGAAACTTCCCCATCTATGCAAACAGGTTAAAAGTCATGGCAGTATGACAAATCAGAGTGGGTTTCTGGAAGTATAAAGAATTCGAGATGGCAGAGAATAAGATGAGGGTTAAAGAGACAGTAAGAAAATGGAGTGGGGTGGAGTGTCAGCTTTTCATACTGCACTATGGGATTTTAGGTTTATTCCATAGAAGGAACTGAATAAAGCTTTGACAGGGGAGTGATGCAATCCGATATGTGTGTCTACTGTCACTTGCCCCAACCCAAATTTCTTGAGTAGTCTTGCCTCAAAACTTAAGATGGGGTGGGGAGGCATAATTTTCTGTGCCATCCCAAGCTATTTAATCTTAGGAATAAAAGCACAAACTAGGCAGGGAAGATTTCCACATATGCAGTAGAAAGAGCAACATCGTGATTTGGGGCTCTGGGTACTTAATCACAGACATACTTTATACTACATGGGCTCTTTGAGTAACAGCCAACACTGGCTTGACCTTTCTGGATCTTTCTCATACCATTCGGTGTTTTCTCAGTTCCATTTAACTAACATTTATTGTTAAGACACTGCTTTAGGTACTGGGAGTAAGAACTAAAAAGTCTAGATGCCTGCAGTTCTCTGAACTAAGTGAGCTATTTGGAGATAAAATTATTGAAACAAAAAATGAGGCAGATTAAGAAAAGTTGAGAGTGTCCATTCACCAGAGAATTAAGAGATTAAGGAGCTGGGAGGATGTTTCCAGTGAATGAACAGAGCTTCAGAACCCTCTTTAAGTTTGAGGCAATCTAGTGTGTGTGGGGGGGGGTGGGTGGGTGGGGGGGTGGGTCCTTCTCTGCACAAGGACCACAGCTGCAGTACCCCTTTTTCGGATGTGTGAATGTATAACATATATGAAATTTATAAAGCTTCCTTTTAATAATATGGTATGAACAGTGCCGAAAATTAGCCTTATATTTTGCAACAATTTTAGGTTTTGGCGGTGAAAGTGGTGGTGGTGATGGTGAGTGGGTGGGTGAGTAGTGTGTTTGTAGGTGTGTACTGGACAGCATCCCTAGCTTCTAACCCTACTTGCCAGAGTTCTATTCTTTATAACCTGCCCTAGTAACAGCCCAAAACTAACAGGAACGTCTTTTTTCCCCCTTGTCACAAAAACAAGCCAAATCCACAACAGCTTATCCTCAGGGAGTGGTGTCCTTGGTGGTTTTTTTTTTTTTTTTTTTTTTTTTTTTTTTTTTTTTTTTTTTTTTTTTTTTTTTTTTTTCTTCATAGTTTTGATTCCAAGGGAAGAATGCCACCTACCGAAGCATTTCCACCAACAACCAGCCCTGCAAAGTGTGAACACTACTTAATCCTGGTCTGTTTCAAATGCCCTCTGATTATTATTTAGTCAAAAAAAAAAAAAAAAGTCACTATTTGGCTGACAGGAAGTTGGGCTCTGAGCACGGATATCTGATAAACGCTTCCACATATTGTCGCCTTCTCAATAGCTATGCCAATTTTCAACCTCCTCTCTGCCTGCCTTTTCCTTTTAATTGGGCTTTCTCCTTCAGAATGCCGGCTCCTTGCAGCCTGCAGCCTGCTGCCTGCAGAAGCCAGTGGTGCAAACCTGCAAGGGGGATTGACTGCTTCTTTCCCTGCTCCTGCAAAAGCTACTAGGGGCCGAAGGTTAAGAGGGTTAACGCAGACAGGCTTAGCTAGCAAGCGTTCGAGACTGCACCCGAGGTCAGGCAATGCCACCAGGGCTTCCAATTTTATCCAACTCCGTCTCCAGGCCTCGGGCGGGGAGGCGGGGTAGGGGTCCCCTCCGAAGACCACGAAAGCGAGGCTAAGCAGGCGGTCCCTGCAACTCCTCCGAGCCGAGCCATGCTCGCTGCGGCTCCCGCGCTGCAGCTGCGCGGGAAGGGACGCGGGCGGGAGCGGGCGAGCCGACAGGCGCACGGAGGCCACAGTCGGTGCACGGTGCCCTGCAGCGAGGGCTTTGGACCGGGCTGGACCCCAGGCGCCCCCAGCGAGGTTGGTGGCTCCTGCAGCGCCAAGTGTGGAAAGCTCACGGCCGCGCGCACCGGTGGCGCTGGGAGGGCGGCGGGGGCGGGCCGGGCGCAGAGGGGCGGGGCGGGGCTGGCGCTGACGGGCGGCGGCGGGGAGCTCCTGCAGCCCGAGCAGAGTGCGGCGAGCGGGGCGAGCGCGGCTCGGGCCGCGGTCCATGGCCCCGACGGGAGGCGCGCCTCCCGCACCCGTAGCTCGGCGTCTGGCCTGAGCCGACCGCGCCGCGCAAGCTACCCTGTCCTGGGCTTGGGATTGGCTTGCAGATCTTCTTCATGGAAGCGATGTCTCCACAGCAGGATGCTCTAGGGGGGCAGCCGGGGCGCTCCTCCTCGCTAACAGGGATGTCTCGCATCGCTGGAGGCTCTGGCACCAAGAAGGTGAGGATGCCAAGCTGGGGGCCCCCACGGGCGCGCGCCTTCCACGTGTGCCTGGCACAGAGAGGGGTTAACGGTCCCCGCGGGCGGGGGATGGGGGTGTCATCTCCGGAATCCCCAGTTCCCTTTCAGGTGGAAACCAGTCTCGGAGAAGCCCCTTGCCTCCCACAGGTCCCTCTCCACCTCCGATCCAGTAGGTGCCTCCCCACGGGCCCCCGAGGTGGCCTTGACCCGGCAGCCTAAGGAAGGTAGGAGGCCCAGGAGGGGGGACTATGCGCCCAGCCCAGGCCTCCAGGGGGTGTCAGAGATGAGTGTCGTGAGCCACACTGCAGGACAGGAGGTTCATTCGTTCGGCTGGCCTAGATCTAGGCTGGATAGATAGCGGCGAGTGGGCAGCTTCTGGAGGTCTCGGCGGGGTGTGTGGGGGACTTGGCCCGGAGCCACCTCCGGAGAGGGGACCCTGCAGGAGCCTATGGGGGCGGTGCCCTTGTTCCCTGTCACCCGGTGGACCGGTGAGGGCAACTACTTGTAGCATTTGCTTGTGATTGACTGGTCCATGGTGCAGAGGGAGGATTTTGATGGAGGTTAGGTGTCTGCAATAGGTTCCTGATCAAGTGCACGTGGGCCTCGAGCTTCTGGGCTCCTGGGAATTGATTTGGGTATTCCTGAAGCCATGTCTGCCTCCCCCTTCCTCCAGCACAAAACCTTACGATATTTGGCCATATTTGTTCCTTACAGTGGTGCTGCCTTTCCAGGCTTCTCTGGAAAGAAGTTGGGGTGAGAGATCATCCTAGCTCTTCCCTAACATATATGTGAAGACATTGCATTACTATAATTAGAGACTCAAGAGGATACACCGGCTCCCTGCATGCCCAGGTTTTATGGCCTTTCATTAATCTTCCCACTAGGATGGTGGGTTGGCTAGAGGTCAATGAAGAGAAGTGACATCTGTATAGAAATGTATGTGAGCTCCCAAGGACCTTGGCCCTGTCGCAGAGCCATCTATGAGTGTCTGTGAATTTGATGTATGGGCAATAGTAGAGGCTCAGCCTTTGATGTATGGAGACTGATGTTTGTCCTTGTCATGCCCCCTTTTCGGAGATGGAGGGAGTATGTGGGTAAAATCGAGTTTTTCCAAATAAAACGTGAAAATGTCAAGATGTCCTAATTTAGAATGGCAACTGAACATTAAGCAAATTGGCATAGATTTAGAGCGTTTTCTGTTTTTGTAAGCCTAAGGAATTGGAAAGAAGCATTTGTTTTTGTGAAGAGTGTGGCCCCTCCCCTGAGGCTGATTGGGCATGCTAGCACGTGGGGAGGGCCATTTAAGGGTAACTTTATCATTTTCAAGCCTCAGTTATCCCATAACCGAAGGGTGGCTATGCTTTTCCCTATTTTTTTTTTCTCTTAGCACAAGCACCATCGAACATAAAGGACTAATACATAACCACATCACTCTCTACTTTCCCAAGACTGTTGAGAAAATTAAATGAATGAATGATGGCACACAGGCTCGATGATGTTAACACTTAGTGTACATTTCCCCATGCTTGTCATTCACAACATTTTTGTCCCAGGTTACTCAAGCCCATATTCTAGAGTGGGTTTTCAACACCTCTCCTCACTCTACAACAGCCAATCAATCCATCAGAACAGCTGCTGTCCTTCCAAAGTGTGTAGAATTCTCCACTCTCCATCCAGTTCGACTACTGCAGTCCAAACTACCCCATAACCACCTCCATCGTGTGCCTTTGCAGAAACTCCCCCTCTGACACCTTTCTTGTCTTTGTGACCCATTCTGCACTTACCAATGCCAGAATTTTTTTTATTTGAATCAGTCATGATGTTCATTTGCTTACAATTCTCAAAGAGATTCATTTTGTACACATAGTAAAATGCAGGTCCTTTCCCTGGGTCCTGATTACTCCCATTCCTTTACCCTGCCCCCTTTTGTATGTTTTCAACCACGTGGGCCTATTTTGAGATTGTTGGTGTTATGGCCTTTATGTCTGCCCCAGTTGTCGTTGTTATTTTTTCATGTTGTGCAAATCTTGAGTCTTCCTAGAGGTCTCTCTCCTTACTGCATACATGGAAGCCACCTCTAGTCAGTCATCCACTTGTCTTGCATCCCAAAGTGTCCCCAAAGCTAGAGTGGGGCCTGCTACATGTTAGGTATTTCCTAAGCATTCCTTGTGTTATGTAAAGCAAAGAACAAGAGCAGTGTGGCTTCTGGCCTTAGAGTCTGTTGTTTAGAGATGGACCACCAAGCCTTGAAGAAACAGGTAGCAAATACTTTAGGTTTGCAGGCCTCATGGTTTCTGCTTAATTCCTCCATTACAGTTCCATAGCATGGACAGTACATAAATGAGTGGACTGGATTGTGTTCCAGTAAATCTTTATGTATAAAAACATGCATCAGAGGCCAGTGAGGTGGTTCATTAGGTAAAAGCACTTGCTGGGCAAGGCTGGAACCTTGAATTTGAGCCACCAGAGCCCACATTAAAGTAGACAGAGAGATCTGATTCTACAAAACTGTCCTCTGACCTTTGAGTACATAGGACATGTATGTGTATACATACATAAACACACACTATAATAATAAAGTAAACATACTTTGTAGTTGCCCATGCCCTGGTTTGGAACAGAGCTTTTGAGTGGTACCTGGTCAAGTGATGAAGCTTCATCTTCAGTGTCTAGTTCAGTAGTCAAAAACCACACATGTCTGTTTAACTTCTGGTCTGCATGGTACAACTGAAGATTTTAACAACTCCCTTGAGTTTTATTAGTGAACAATAACCTAACTTATTTAGAAGTTATCAAAGGTGCAATGCACACATGCACCTAGAAAATGTACATATTCCCAAGAAATCACCTAATTGCTTTATGTGACTATAAAGTGTGCATTTTCAGCTTATGTAAGTGAAATATAGTTTTTATGTTTGTTTTTGCCTTTCACTCTTAATTTTGTTTCTATTTTTTACTTGTATGTGTTATTTTTATTGCAGAATGATGAAGATCAAATAACTTGGGGGGTTTCAGATTTCATATGTTTTAGATTTTGAATAATTATGTATACATAATGAGATAGATATCTTGTGGATGGTATTCAAGTCTCAATGTAAAATTCATTCACATCTCATAAACACCTTACATGCATAATCTAAAAGAAATTTTTCTCATTGTTTTTAGTGCATTTTGATCTTGACCCATCACAGGAGCTGAGCATAGAATGTTCTTCTTATACCTTATATCATCAATCAGGAAGTCTGAGGGTTTGCAGCAGTTTGGGATGTCAGGCTGGGAACTATGGATGTTTGACCACTAGTAACTAGTGCATTTATCCATTCATCTGGTAATTGGATTGCCTCCATTACCTGGCTTTTAGGTAGGAAGCTGATGAGAGCCTTCATATACAACTCTGCATGAGACTATGCTTTCTTTGGGGTGAATATCTAGAAATGAGATGACTGGTCATATTTAGCCATATACTTGACTCTTGAAGAAACTGGTTGCTTTATTTTTATGTGATTTCCTATTTCCAATAGCAGTGTATGGTGATCCAGTTTTCACACATGTTCACCAACACTTGTTATCTCCTTGAGTTGTGGTCATCCAAAGAGTGTAAGTAGAGCCCTGTGGTCTTTGTCTGCACTTCCTCAATGATTTTGAGCATCTTCTCAAATGCTTGTCATCCACACATTATCTTTGGGGAATTATCTATTTAAATACTTTTCCAGCTTTCACTGGGTTGCTACCTTTTTATTATTATTATTACTGAGGTGTGAAGTACCTTATACATTCTGAATTCAAATCCTTTACTGGGTATGTGATTTTGAAAATATTTTCTCTCTGTGACCTGTATTTTTATTTCTGTAGCCTTGTGTTTTTTTCCCCTTTTCTTTTCTTTTGTTTTTAGAACAAAAGTTCTTCATTTGGTAAAATCTAACTTGCTTTTTTTTTCCTTCTTTAATTGTAATTAAACCTGAATTTAATTTAAATTTATATAGTGGTATATAGTCAGTGGTTACAATACTGGGCAACAAGTTCAAAGGGAGAGCTTTAAAACGGTAACAAAGCAATAAAATGGCTTATTAAAACATTATCCTAGCCTAGCCACAATCCTTTAATCCCAGTACTTGAGAGGCGGAGACAATCAGATCTCTGGGTTCAAGGCCAGCCTGTTCTACAGAGCTAGTTCCAGGACAGCTGAGGTTGCACAGAGAAACATTGTCTCAAAAAAACAAAGGGCAGTGGGGGGCACCAGGAAGAACGACATACCATCACGATTCTGATTTGAACAGATACAGGTATTCAGATGGACACTACACTGGACTATTGAAGGGAAGGCCTGTTCAAAGTGCCCTTTAGCTTTGTACAAGGAATATACTCTTACATTTAAAAAGGATTTCAGAAAGTGGAGGCAGAATTAAGTCCAGAGGACCCAGGATGGGTCTGTTTGAGCAGCTAACCTGTGGGTGCTCTATAAGAAGTCAGTCTTTTCATTTTATGGCCTCATTTATTATTTTAACCTTAAGAATTACCTAGCTGGATAGCTTGCCTTTATTTGCTATTCACAAGACTTGATGACTTTTAGAGAAAATCCAATCTACCTTAGAAGACAGAGTCTCTGTCATTGGGGTCTTCAGGAGAACATGCAATAAATTCATGTTGCAGTGCCTACAATAGGGTTCTCCAAGGGGATAGGGCTTATGAGGAAAACTCCCACAGTGATGACTGTCTGGAGCTCTAGGGAGCTCACTGAATTAAGAACAGCCACTGGGGAACCTTCAAGAAAAGGAACTAGGCCCTCCAAGGATGGGCAGCTGTCCACTGACATGAGCAGTATGTGGAGCCTCGAGGGGAGAGATCAGACTATGTTTCTAGGGGTGGACTGGCATTTCAGAGCCCATTCTCCCCTGAAGAACACCTATCCCAGTCATGACATTTCGATGAGGTAATGGGACGTGCCTGGAGTGGATGCTGAGTTGATCCTCCTTGGGACCTCTTGCCCTGTGGGGGGAGGGGATGGGGAGATGGGGAGGAGGGAGGCTGAAGGCAGACAGGGAGGGATTGGGAGGGGGAAGGGAGGGAAAGCAAGGGGATTCATGGGGGGGAAAGGACTTTATTTTCTAAAAAAATAATTAATTTTTAAAAAGGGCTCTCAAGTGTAGTTGCAGTATACAGATGGAAATTTATGTTCTTCTAGAATAATATGTTCTTGGGGGGGCATCCATATTTGCCCTTCACAGTCCTGGTACATTGAAGCCCATATCAGAGTCACTCTGGTGTTAGGAGTGACTTGTGTGATACCCAAGCACACAGACTCTTTGGTTTTACTTAATAACTGGAAACTGTCTAATGAGGCAAGGGGTGTTGGAGTAGGAGAGAAACTTGTAGGCATAGAAGCAGCCAAAGGAAAATAATTTTAAAATAGCCCTAAGCATCTTGAAAAGTAGCAGCTGCTGTTACAAATTCGATTGTTCCCCTCTCTGTGCATTTTCTGGGTCCAAATCTGTTTATAGCATTTGGTGGTAGAACATCCTCCACCCCCCCCAGCCCCCTGCCAAGAGCTGACTGCTGTAACCAAGTGTATGTGTGGTACTGGGTCTTGAATGAAATGTCCTAATAGTAAGCTTCAGTCTTACTCTTCAATACTGAGTAAAACCAGCCTGTGTTTAAAACTGTGTCCTTCTGAGCCCTTCCCTGGTGTTACTCATAAAGTGAATTGCCTAAAACCAATCAGGAGGATGTCTTTTGTTATAGTCATGTAGCCTCTGGGTAATGTTAGGCAGACATTGACTAGTGCTGATCCCTGATGAACATTCGCACTTTACCTGGCTGTGTTTTGTGCTTTGATGTCTGACAGTTTCTGGTGTTTTAGAGAAAGAAAGCAGATATATTTCAGGAGCGCTTAAAGATTTTATTTTATTTATTATACATTATACAGAAGAGGGCACCAGATATCATTACAGATGATTGTGAGCCACCATGTGGTTGCTGGGAACTGAACTCAGGACCTCTGTAAGAACAATCAGTGTGCTTAACCTCTGAGCCATCTCTTCGGCCCCCAATATTTCAGGAGCTCTTAAGCGAGGCCTGATGACCATACTGATAGCTTGGTCTTGCCTACTGTTGGAAAGCTTGGCATATTCTGCATGTAGACTCGAGACCATCTTTCAAAGTTCTGTGTGGATACACTGACTCCTCTATCTCTGATTACTCTGCTGTAAAAAAGAATGTGTAAGAAATGTCACTGAAAGTTACATCACTAAACTCAGAAGTCTTGAGTCTGAGTTCAAAAACAAAAGGTTAACTTTTTATGGCTTTAAAATTTAATGTTAGAACAAAATAAATGTGTTATAAGATGACGTACTACCTTTTAAAGTATATACATTTATCTAAAAATCTCTCTCTCTTGCTCTCAGTCTGTGTGCATATAAGCACGTGTTCACATGCAGAGGCTAGCACAAAATATTAGGTGTCTTCCTTTATGGCTTTCTTCCTTGCGACCTTGAGCCAGTCTCTCACTGACCACAAAGCTTGCCTTCCTACTGGACAAACAGACTAGCCAGGCAAGGGAGCGCATACAATCTGCTTGTCCCAAGGCTGGGGCTATACAAAGTCCTGCTCATCTTTATAGGTGGCTATTGAGTATTCAAACACAAGACCTCATTCTTGCAGCACAAATACCCACTGGTCAATCTCTCATGGAATAAAATGGGTAGTTATAACGTAGAAATCAAAATCTCACCAACTGTAGCTACCTAAAGAGTCTGTGCAGTTGCTGTTACTAGTTTTGAAATGCCCAGATTGCAGTGAGGCAATGCTTGTTTCTGGGGACTTCAGCATTCTCTCAGGTGATGGATTAGCAGGGTCTGCAAGACAAAAAGCAACACATTGGTGACTTAAGAGGACCAAGAAAGCTGAAAATGAATTGCTTCCTATTAATAACTGAGATGCTTGAATTCTTTCCTGGCTTGTGACCTTGTCAGGATGTGTTGGATATTTTTTTTTGTATTGTAAATGCATCACATGTATACACCACATACAACTTGCTGGGGACATACATGTACAATTTAAATATTTTTTTCTACCTTTGTGATCTCTAACAGTACTACCAAAAATAGCTGTATAAAGTCAGTGTATGGACATACAAATACATATATGAACATATACTTACATCACATATCTAGTGTTTGAAGACACAATTGTATACAAACACACATAGACATATATACACACACATATAATTTTTATTATTCAGTTGAAGTGCCTTGAAATACACTCCTCACGTCGCCAGAGATTTGATAAAATACATCTAAAATAAATTTGTTCGGAGGGACAAGCTAGCTTTAGTGCTGTTTTTGTTTGTTCTTTCATATTCAAGATTATAGAATTCTATGAATCCCGGTATGTTTAGGGCACTTATAGAGAGCAGGCTGTCTATGGTAGTCAAGACTCGAATAGTTGATTGAAATTGAAACTGGGATATGGTAATCTTTAGTCTTTGTGCTTGTATGGGAGACTTCACCACAATTTGGGAGATAGAAAACACAGAAGAGGTCACTCACTGACTTCTGCCATCTACCCCTAATGGAGCTTGTAGACAGCCCAGTTTATTTTTAAGTTTCATCTCGGCTATGTTTTCTTCAGGACAAGTTTAGATTAGAAACATCCAGCCAACAACATAAGCAGCCCCATCAGCACTGATGTCAGGAGTGTGCTGAGCAGCCATGACCTAATTTTGACAGACACCTGTCACAGGGCATAACTGAATGTAAAAGCTGTTTTTAGATGTCTAGTCACTCAAGAGGACTCTGAGAATAGAAGGTATGTGCCACCACAGAAGCTCACATACCGAGATCTGGAAAACTCAGCTTCTCCACAGCCCTGCTTTCCTGATTTACCTGAGACCACATTTGCATCCAGGAACACCACCTATTCTCTCTCTTCTGCCTCTCCAGTCACCATAAATAGTAACTACTAGCAGATAGTGCCATGTAGAAATCCAGACAGACCCTGGTCTGTTTCTATTCTCACAATGAACTCTGTATTTTTTTTTTGGATCATTACATCTTTTGGATTTGATCATAATATCATTTTCCTCTGCATGTGAAAAATGACTATATTATAAGGAAGGGCTCTTAAATCATCTCAGTGTGTCTCATAGCTTTAAGCCCTTGTCCCTCAGACAGGTGGGTATTGGGATGTTCAGACTGTCTGTATGCTTATCATAGAGTGTCATGGAGATATATATATATATATATGTATATATGTATACGTATACATACATATTATTTTGTGGTGGCCATAATGTGAAAAACCACGACAGAACCTTTTCCTGTATAGCAAAGAGCACTGATGGTTGACTTGTCTGTGTACGTAAGTGCTGCTGAAAAGGAATCGTGACCAAAGATTGAAACCAGTGGCTTTGACAGAGATGATGGTTCAAAAGCTATAGTGATGATAGGACAGAATCCATGTGAACAGGGATGGAGGTAGAGAGACAACATGTGTAAGGGACATTGTGACATTTTCACTTGCTTATAAACACTGGAAGTCTTATATGCATGCCCCAATAACATGATACCTTTTAATTCAGGAATTTCTTATATATACACACACATATAGATAGGACAGGAATTAGATGAATTCTAGAGAGAATTAGAAATGGAATTAGGGCCCAGATTTAAGGTCCAGTGTCTACTAGCCCAGTGCTTGCTCTCTACATCATACAGACTTGGGTTTGTTGTTAGACTTGAAAGTAATGATTATCTTGTCAAAAGAACAAAGAGCCCAAAGTAAAATTGTTTCTATCATAATGTCAGAAGGAATGTTAATCTGCTCACAGTAGTCTTTACTGTGATGTTTATTTGAGCCAAGTGTTCAGACTGATTCTGAATGGGACGGTTTGTGACTAGATAGAATATTAACACTTAGCCGATTTCGCCACAGTAGAGAAGATCTCCTTAGCTAATTGAGAGCATAAGGGGTTATAACCAAGAAGAAGTGGAACTAAATCATGAGAGATGATTGCGTGAGAGGATCAACAAGGAGGGAGATAAAAAAAAAAAGAGATGAAGATCTTTTTCTTAAATTTTTTTTTTATTTTATGTGAATTGATGTTTTGCCTGCATGTATAACTGTGTAAGGGTGTCAGATCTTGGAATTACAGACAGTTGTTAGCTGCCATGTGGATGCTGATTATTGAACTCAGATCTCCTGGAAGAACAGTCTGTGCTGTTAACCTCTGAGCCATCTCTCCAGCCCCAAGATGAAGATCTTAATAGAAGAAGCCAATGTGGGGTTACAAAAAGACCAGATGGTAGGGAAAGCTCCAAGAACTCACAGAATGTTCCTGCCTAGGTCTCTAACCAATAGCGAAGGTGTTGCCTAAACAGGACTTGCCCCACAATCCAATGCCACCACAGAACTTATATCCAACAATGAATAGAGGTAGAGGCAGGGATACATGGCTGAGCACTGGGCTGAGTCCTTGGTCTAGCTGATAGCAGGAGAGGAGACTCTATATGAGCAAGGAGATGGGGACTCTGAGGAAAATTCTCACAGTGATGGCTGGCTGGAGCTCTGGGGAGCTCAGTGAACCAAGAAAAGCCACCTGGGAACCATCTGGAAAAGGAACTAGGCCCTCCAAGGATGGGCAACTGTCCACTGACATGGACAATATGTGGAGCCTCAAGGGGAGGGTTCAGACTGTGTTTCTCTGCATGGATTGGAACCTTGGAGCCCATTTCTTCCAGAGGAACACCTAACCCAGTCTTGATATTAGGATGAGGAAATCAGACTTGCCTGGAGTGTAGGTTGAGCTAATCCACCTTGGGACCTCTTGTGCTTTCTGGGAAGGGGATGGGGGCATGGAGAGGGGAGGAGGGAGGCTGAAGGCTGACCGGGAGGGGTCAGCACGGGGAAAGGAGTTGGAACAAGGGGATACGTGGATTAAAAAATATATTCTATAAAAATAAATAAATAAATAAAATATTATACTTAGCACAAGCTGAATGGACAATGGCTGGAACCATCCGCTTACCACAGAGCCCAAAAGCTTAGGATCCAGAAGCAAGGTGCAAGGTTAAAAATAATTCTCTTCCCACTGCAGAGCCAATGTTTTTAAACTATAATTGTACAGTGGCTTGAACATGTCTCCACAAATAAACACTGCAGGTATGCAGAGAATGGGAGAGCTCATTGCTCACGGAACTGCTCAAAGTAGCCACGAAAGGATTGGGAGTCAAATTTGAGTAAGCTGGTTTATGAATTTGATACTGTATTTTTATAGCTGTGGAAATTTGTAGTGCTTTAAAATATTCCCTGAGATCTCTCATTTTGATGTTATTCTTGTTGACTTTAAATGCTCAAAGGTGATGTTAACACCATTTCTGTGAAATTTGATTGAAATGCTTGAATTTTCATCTCTAAACAAACCACACAACAAAAAAAATGCAGTTCAACTCTGACTTAAATCTTCCATCCGATTTCTTACTTTTGATATTTATTTCTGTTACTCACTGGGAAAGTGAAGAATAGCCAGATTCGGATTTGCACGTGGAGGTGAATAGATGGTGCCATTGCATTTGGCTGATGTAAAATTAAAACTCTAATGAGAACCTAGCTGTAGCCTTTTACATAGAATGGTTCTTTCTAAAAGACCTTGGGGAAAATCCTTGTGGAAATTTACTACTACTGAAGCTTCTTTCAATATAAACATAAGCATAGTTTACAAGAGTTTAAGTGGAGTTGCCCTGTAATGGGGCGGGGACAACAGTGCCTCCAACAGGAGTACAGGCTGTCAAACAGAAAGCTTGATGACAGATATGTGGGTCCCTTTTTTGAGTTGTTTATTGGTAATTGGTAAGGATCTATAGACACATGCCCCCCTGCCACAAAATCAATCAATCAATCAATCAATCAATCAATCAATAGCATGATATTGTTGTGGCTTTTGGTTGCCCTCTAAAACTTGGTAGTAAGATCTTATAGACAAAGATGCTACATAGTTGAATCAGCAAACATGGAGGAGTAAAGCTGTTACCAACGTGGGCATGTCATCCCCACTGGCTAGCTTTGACATTGCTGGCAGATGCTAAGTACATTACCAGAGGCGAAAAGCAATTAACAGTTGTACCCAGCTGTGAACCCTGTGAGCTACAATGATGACTGGCCTAACCACACACAGCCACTAGTGAAATTGGGCCATAAATGTCCTGGGAGTAACCAGCCATTTTCTGATTGGAATTTAAGATCACAAAATAAAACTCTGGTTCCTTTAACTGTCCCAAGAACTTGTAAGTGGATAAGCCAAAGTCTGTAGGAAAACTCTACCAATATTACTCTGCTAGATGGACATATTATCAAACTGTCTTCTAAAGACTTATCTTTATGCTCATAAATCAGTGCATGTCTCAGCCCTCGTCAGAGAACCTGCTTTTTGCAGTAATGACAGTACAGAGACCGCCACCCCCCCCCAAGATGGCCAGCATGCAGAGAAGGAAAGGCTGTGGAGTGGCCAGCTCAGAGTGGGGCGTCTATGATAGCTCTTCCCCCAGTCACTGGGGGATCCTCTTGGAAGAGGAGGAAGAAAGAGATGGGGATGACTGTGTTAGAATAGTGTTTTCTGGACAGGACAGGGCTGGTGGACACACGAACCCAGCAGCTATGGAGACAAGTTTGAGTGGGGACCGGAGTCCACTCACTCCTAGCTGAGGAGCTATTGACAAACAACTGATGGTTGCTAGGAGCAGATGGCTCCTAGGAGAGGTTGGGTCTGTTGCCTGTAGGATGCAGCCTTAAGTTACTGCTGCCCATGCTCCAGCAGATGGCCCTGCATTCACCCACATTCAGCACTAAGTGGACTGAATGGGTTGTCTTTTTGTTTGTTTGTTTAAAGCACCTGAAGGTAGGAGAGAATCGTGGCTGGGATAGGGAAAGAGTTAAAGGGAAGGGAATGGAGACAAATTTGATCATCATTTTAATATTAAAATTAAATCATTTTGAAGAGACAGTTTTAATGACTTGGTATTCTTTGCTAGAAAATTCTAGAGCAATGGTTCCCCACTTCCCAATGCTGTGACTCTTTAGTAGGCTTGTCATGTTGTGGCGATCCCTCAACCATGAAATCATTGTCGATGTTACCCCATAACTATAACTTTGCTGCAATTATGAATCATAATGTAAATATTTTTAGAGACAGAGTTCTGCCAAAGGAGCTGTGATCCACAGGTTAAGAAAGACTACTATGAAGAAAGTGTGTTTTTCTCTTTCCTTTACTGAATATCTTTAAGCAATAAAATGTGAAATTTTTCTGGACCAAAAAAAATGTTTTCTGAGTTGCTGAAAATGACAACTCTTTCCTTTTCTGTCCTGAAACGGCCTGTTTTTATAAGTTCACTTTCCTATACAGGCACACTTGCGTCTCATGTATATGTGATAGAACCACTCTCTGACCTAACACCTTTTGATGTAATGGAAGAGTTTCATGTATATGTAATGGAACCACTCTCTGACCTAACAACTTTATATGATCTGCCACTTGAATGCCTTAGGGTTGTTTGGCAGCAAACTCTAGCAAGTAGGCAGGTCAGTTGTAGAGTTTCATTAGAGAGCCCCAGAGCCATCCCACACAAAGAGAAAACTGTAAGTTTTTTATTCCAATGTAGCATACTTTGGGTGGTTGTGATAGGAATATTCAAATTTCTGGTCATGAGTTAGTTTGCTGGGACAGAGCCTAATGGTTTAGTAGACAGGTAGTTAGATTTTTCTATTTTGTTTCTGATTAAACACACAATTAAAATACTATACAGTTTACCTGATTCACGTGTACAAGTCATTGGTTTCTGATTGGTTCTTTAATTATGCATTGGTCTCAGGGAACTTTAACTAACTCATAAAGGACCAGGACAGTGCTCGGTCATCTCAGTACCTCATCTTCCCAAGCTCAGGACAAACACTAATCTACATTCTGTTTCTGCAGAATCTTTTGTTCCGAACAGCTTCTATAAATGGAATCCACAATATGTGGTCTTTTGTGACTATTTTACGTAAATTAGCATGTTCTCAAGGTTAGGGCATGTAATGTCATAGCCCCTATCAGTGCTTCATCTATTACCCAGTCATATTCCATGTGTAAACCTGTGGCATTGAGCTTATTTGTTCATGACCTGGGTAGACACAGAGTTGTCTCTGTGATGCTGCAGTGGACATTGGTGTGCAAGCCTTTATGTGCACATACTTTTGCATGTCTCTTGGTGCATACACCTTGGCATACATTGCAGGATCGTACACACGGAAAAGCTGACCATTTGTAGGACTTGCACTGTTTTCAAGAGCAGCTGCCCCAAGTTGGAATGAGACAACTGTATGTAAGAGTCCAGTGTCTCTATAAAAAGGAAGCTATCTTTCTTACTGTTGCCATCCTAATTTGGGTAAATCGGTAGCTCATTTTGGCTTTTATCTCCCTGGTGGCTAATGAGGCTGAACAATTTTTTATGTGTTCATATGTCTTTGCCAAAATCATATCTTTCACCAGATTTCCACTTGGGTAATTTGCCTTTATTACTGAGTTGTAATAGCTATTTATATATTCTAAATACAAGTCAATTAACGTACATATAACTTATAAGTGATCTCCATTCTGTGCAAGTATTCAGTGTTAATGGAGTCCAATTTACCAGTTTTATTCTTTTATTGCTTGTGTTCTATGAAAAAATAATTGGTTGCCTCATTAAAAATGACCAAGATAGCTTTTATTTTGTAGGACTCTTATATTAATATACATCTTTCATCACCTTTGAGTTAATTGTTATATGTGATATGAGATACAGCCCTAGCTTCCTTCCTTTGGGTGTAGTTATCCAGTTATCCTGGCACAGTTTGTTGATGGGTAATGAATCTTTGCTAAATCATCAAACAGATATTTACCAGATAACACAAAGTGATGGTGAGTTGATGCTTAAAGTTTCCAGTGAATGGCAGTTACACTTATTGTCTAGTTCCTTTAGAGATGCCCTGTTTTACAGACTCCTCCCTCCTTCCCTTTCTCTATCTCTCCTTTCCTTTCTATCTTCTAACAGAACCTCACTGTGTAGCCTCTGGTTCTTCCTACTCTAGCCTCTCAATTTCAGAGATCATATGCATGAGCACTATGCCTGGGTGTTTGTTTTCTTGTGTATGTGTTTGGGGCTGATGGTGTTAATGTGGTAAATGACTGTGCTTTATAATTCACATCATTCCCCTCCCCTATTCATGGACTACATAGTCTATGCCAGACAGTACACTAAGCTTTGGGGATGCAAAGTCAGGTTTCAGTTATTTCAAGATATAACTGCTGAAGAGAGAGGGCAGGTTTGGAAGGGAAGGTAGTTTGTGTTCTCTAGAAAGGGGCAGAAAGACAATGTCACAACAACAGACATTATATAACTTTTGCACAGCACACTGAGATGGGAACACACAGATTTGACTGAATGATGAATTTAGCTGATAGAAATGACTTAGGGTGGGAAACATCTTGCAGATTAGTTGGCAACATTGCTGAAGCTTTGAGTTATTTTTGAAATACAAACTAAAACATGAATAACATGCTTTTCATTCTCATCTGCAGTGGTGACCTCTGTCCGTTTGCTCTTGGGCGGAATAGTTTTTCTGACCTGCCAAACTAAATATAGCTTCAGAGGAGACAGCACAAAAATCAAAGATTTCATTTCTCCCTAATGTGCATGTGAGGCTTATCGAATAAGGGCCTGTTGGCAAAAAGGAACAGGTTTTAAAATGTGGTCACTATTTTCTTTTACACTTTCTTGTAAGATCTTATCCTATTTGGGGACAATGTAGACAGAGATACTATTTCATGTTTGTTTGATTTTTGGCACACATAAAATTCTTGTTAATTTTGAAGCTATTTCACACTAAATAATTGGTAAAATATGAAGCTCATTTTTGAAAACTATATACAGTTGTTTTTTATTTAATGTACAGTTTACATATTTCTAATAGATTACATATTTTTCTCTCTGAACATTTTTATTTTTTAAGATAAAAGATTACCTTTTAAAAATTTATTTCCTTCCCAAATTATATCCACTACTATAATGTCACCTCACTCTAAATATCTAACACTTCAGTTCAGAAACAATAGAAAATATTGATAAATGAAATAGTAATTTTTAAGCCAACAAAATACACAGTTTGCAGTTTACTGTTGGTTTCTCATAAAAAACAAGTCATAATTAACCCTGGAAGAGTTGTAAATTTTGTCAGTCTACTGTGGCCTGACCAGACAAGCTTGCATCACTATCTATTTATAAAGGAACCAAGTCTCATCTCCCTCTAGTATGTTGAATTTCATGCTGTTTATAAACAATTAGAAAGTCAGAGTTCTCGTTGCCTGAGAAAAGAGTGGTACCTCTGTAGTTTCAAAGACCCTATGGACCTTTGATTTTTATACATAAGCAAGGGAGATATTTTGCATGAAATAATACCCAATGCACTATATTTTTAGTTATATCAGCTGCTCCTGAGACTTACAGCTTCTGGACAAACTGAATCCTGTTAATTCTTCACATTTTAATTCATATGATGCTTTTTCTTCTTTTCCTTTCTTTCTCTTCCTTTTTTTTGCAAATCCATGGTGAATATCAAAAATAAAAAGACAGCGAATGAGCTAAGAAACTGTGCAGTCCAGTGTTGTAGTAGAAGCACATAGAAGGGACTGGATTGCCTTGGCTTGTATGACTCCATCAAGAATGAAGTCTGACTTTAAGACATCATCCAGCAGTAGTATTCTGTCTGTAGTTTTATAGCATCCCCTTCAGTACGAATCTAGCTGGATGGGGTGAGTGAAGTCAGTCTTTGACCCTTCATACATCTAGTAGTTCTGTGTTACCCAGAACACAGTCTAATCACGATGTATACAAACATTCTTTCATGTTGTTTCCTGGGGGGGAAAAAACTACTTAAAAATATCTTTGCAAAGGAATTCTTGTCACCACTTTTTAAATTGCACATTTACAAGGTTACAGCTGTCTTATGAAGATGCCCTTAAGTCTGATGGCTTCTTAATCACTGGATTCTTAAAGAATCCACTTCAGAATCTTTGAAACTCTGTGAAAAAAGTATTCACAGCTTTTGTGAATTTTAAAAGACTCATTAGCCAAGGTCACCCTTGAATCTCACTCCATGGGCCTTCCCTATTCCCTACTGACTTGTCTTTCACATGGATACCCATTCCTATGTGTAACAACGGTGCTGCACTGATATGGAAACCACTCATTTCTGAATAAAGAATCTCATTATTATGCTTTTAGTGGCAAGCTCTTTTCTTCACATTTTAATTCATTGCATGGCTCTCCTGTCTTCTTTCCAAATTCTTGATCCACCGAGTGCAGAGTTTGGCTTTAGCAGTTATGCACAGATGAAGAACTGCTCTAGGGTGTAGTCTACTGATGGTGATGTCAGAGGACACCAGTAAGTAGCCAAGAAGGTGCTGCAGTGGGCCCAGGGGCGACCTCACAGAGAAGGTCAGCAAGCTCTCCAGTCTGATAGAAAGGGCTCCTTCTAGTAGCGCCAGCAGGATTGTGACATTTCAAATATACTGAGGCTGTTCACACAGGACTCCAGACAGTCACAGCAGCCTCTGGAATAACATAGATTCCGAGTCATGTTGCTCAGGGGCATGACTAAGGAAAACAGGAAGATGGCCCTCGAATGCTGTAATATATGAATTAAGTTGTTGAAATGGCTGTGGTAGGGAAGGATAGGTGCTTGAGAATCTATGGACTTCTTCTGTAAGGGGGCACCAGAAACACACCATGCAGAATTGCTTTCTCTCTGTTACCTGGAACCTGAAACTGATTCAGAGTCTTGATTGACATAGGTGTCTGGTATTCTCTATTTCTTAACCCATTTGTTTCCTGGTCTTTATCATTTTTATGTAATTACTTCAGTTGCAGTGTTAGGTATGTTTGGGAGGTTTGGAGATACAGTGTCTCCATAAGAGACAAAGGTGAGGTGAACCCCCATAATGATGCCAGAGCACCAGTGACATCAATAACTGAAGAGATTCCCTAGTAACTTGATGCATTTTGGGGAGTAAGAATCACACTAAACAAGTGCATCATCCAACTAGGTGATGATTCTTCTGCCGCTGCATTAGTATCTTAAATTCTATTTATTACCTAAGAAATGGTTGCTTCTTTAGACACATAATGTGATGCTGACTCTGAGCATGCAGCTTGGTTAAGTATGGTTACTGTCCACTTTCCAAACATGGCAATTCCAACCTCTCAGGCAGTGAGTGAGACATCTGGCCAGGCTACGGGGATGATATAAGAGGAAGAATGGCCTTTGTTTTATGGTCTAAGTTTAGTCATGGTTGTCTGTGACACCTGTTAATCTTACTGATCAGTCTGTAGAAGCAGGCCCTCTGACTGTATCCATGGCTGTTAACATTCATATTCTTTAATTAGAGAATAATTATCTGGATATTTCATGTTGAATATATTCTCATTCACCTCAAATTTTTAGTTATTGAAAATAGAGAACTTGAGGCATCAAGTCTATCTACTTTTACTAAATAATGACTTTTTTCTTAAAAGTTAAAGAAAACAAGTGTTCTTAGAAGAATGAATGCCCATTTGTGTAAATATTTGAGTGTAAAACAAAATCCCAAGTTGATTGCATGGCCGGAGAGATGGCTTTGTAGTTAAAGGCTCTGGCTGCTCTTGCCAAAAGGACCAGAATTAAAGGACCATAATCCAGTTCTCAGCACCCACAGGGTGACTAACAACCCGTAACTCCAGTTCCAAGAAATCTGATGACCTCTTCTGGCCTCCCTGGACATTACATGTATATGGTGTACATAGCTACATGCTAGCAAATACTCATACACCTAACAATAAATCCTGTTTTTAAAAAGGTCCTAGTCACTATGGTTTTAGTTTTAACTGATTGTCCTTTTTTTTGACTTCTCAAGACCTTTTCTTCCACTGAATCTTGGTTGAGAACACATCATCACCATAAAATTGAGCCAAAATTATATCCCTCAGTAACATCTTGGAATATAAATAAAATGGTCCATGTCCATCTAGCACAGCTGTTGTAAACCTGTGGGACATGTCCCTTTGAGGGTCAAATGGCCCTTTTCTAGGCCCTTTCCCTGCATATTAGATATTTACATAGCAATTCATAATAGTAGCAAAATTATAGTCATGAAGTAGCAATGAAAATAATTTTATGGTTAGGGTCACCACAATATGGGGAACTGTCTTAAAGGATTATAGCAATAGGAAGGTTGAGAACCACTGCTCTAGCATTTTGTATGTATATAGAAGGTTGTTATGTTGTTTTTTCTTATTCCCTCACAATAAAAACTGCCTTACCTCATGCTGATACTTATGGTCCAATTTGAGATGTGGCAGCTTTAGATCCTTAATGGAGGCCGTAGACTCTGATAGTCCAGAAAAATTTGCTAAATTAGATTGAAAACCGACATTTACTTCCTTTGCAAGCTGTCTGGTCTTTATTTTGATTTTTTTTTTCTCAACAGAAAATGAAAACACTAGCAGAAAGGAGGAGGAGCGCCCCTTCCCTTATCCTAGACAAAGCTTTACAGAAGCGGCCAAGCACCAGGTGAGTACAAGGCTTTACACTTATAGCTGTTCTGTGCTGGGGAGGCTGTATCATTGAGGAGGTTTTCAGATCATCTTTTTGCAGGTCTGAAGGTTGTTTATCAGCACCCTCATTTTCTGCTTGATGATAGGGACTATAACCGGTGAAGGTAGTTAATAAGAGACAGTTTTAGAGGTAAGGCATGGACCCGGATGCTTTAAAGCTGAACCAAGTGACTTTCACACCACACAGCTCACAAGTACAGAGGGTTAAAGTTTATTTGGAAGAATTAGAAGTTCCAGTATTGAAAATGTAATGTTTGCATTGTACCCCAAACTGTGCTTGCTTTTTATCACAAAGTAGAACCTATTCATGTATGAAGTAATTTTTAACCAATATTTATGAGTAAATAAACAATATTAAAATTATTTTCTTTAAAAGGTTGTTATAGACAGTGTGTAAATTAGCAGAATTTAAAGCGGAAAACTAAGCCTATTATTAAAATGGCCATTTTAGGTATTAAAGGAGGACTTTAAGAAACTCTGTTATAATGTGTACAGACTTAATTGATATTCAATCACTAATTCAAAGTTTGGGAGTGTTTTGTAGTGGAGGGTTCTTTTTGGGTTTTGGATGATTTCTTTTGACAGAATGTGTGTAGTGTGTATCATGTGTGCATGTGTGACTGTGTATGTGTGCATGTATGTGTGTGTATGTATGTGTGTGTGTCCATCCCATATGGGTGTAGGTATATTTGTATGCATATGTATGGAGGCCAGAGGTTTACACTGAGTGTCTCCCCAGTCACTCTATTTACTGCGGCAGAATCCCTAAGCCCAAAGTTGACCAAGTTAGCTAGTCTCATTAGCCATTGCACCCACCCCACGGTTGCCCTGTCTCTGCCTCCCATCATTGGGACTACGTACAGAACACTATTGCTACCAGCTTTTCTAAGTGAGTGCTGGGGAACTGTATTCAGGTCCTCTTGTTTGTGTGAAAATTATTTTATCCTATGATCCGTTTTCTTAAGTCCCTAGTTCATTCATTTTTTTAAAAAAAATGGCAGTTTAAGAGATATATTTTTTATGTTCAAAGGGCAACTATGATGACTTTCTACTAATCCATTATCCTGTGTAAAGAGAATCTCTGTTATCTTTATTTAAGTGGGAGTTCAATGTAACCATACTGCTTTTACAAGTGCTGTACTAATTTAACAAATCATCTACATGGTCAAAACAGGTTTTTGTGAAAAAGATAAACTTTCAATCTTATTTAATGAAATATTCAAAATACTTAGGTCACTTTTTTCTCTGTTCTCAAACCAAGTTGTAGTCAGAAGTTTCTCTGTCCCACCCACCTATTCCTGCTGCTGCATAAATATCATAAAAAACTTATATTAATTATAAACTGCTTGGCCTATGGCTCAGGCTTATTACTTGCTAACTCTTACTCTTAAGCTAACCCATGATTCTTATCCATGTTTAGCCACATGGCCATGTGTCTTTTTTTCAGTGTAGCACTCTTGTCTTGCTTCCTCTATTTCTGGAGGGCATCTCCTCTCCTTCTTCCCAGGATTCTCCTTGCATAGCTGCTCCACCTATACTTCCTGTCTGTCTAGCTTCTGGCCAATCAGCACTTTATTAAACCAATATTTACAGCGACAGATATTTATAGTGTACAAGAGCAAAGTCCCATAGCACCAAGTTGTTTATAACCTGTGCCCTAAATGTGTACATTGTAGTCATTGGGTTAGTCAAGAAAGATGAACTACTTTTATTCAAATAGGTATCTAATCAAAATTTAATTAGGAAGATGCTCTTGAAAATAAAAATGCAGTAAAGTTCTTCAATGTCATATGTAAGTGACTTTAGATATTTGCTTTAGCATACTTCTATGTTAGTGTGAGTAAAAGAAAATGGCCTCCTTTTCATAGTTTTGTCCTGATACCTAGGAATCACAGGTGTTTTTTAGGGGAGGTGGGTACAGAGAGGAATGCAATTATCAGTCCAGCTCTCTCTAGTTCTCTACATGCAAAGATAACTTTTACAGGGTTTTAAAAGCAATCTATTATTGAACACTTGAGGGTTTGAAGTGTAGTAGGATTCTCCACTAGAAGAGGCATTGAGTTCAGGGTCAGTGGACAGTCGTTGTCTTCAAGCCCAGGCAGGCATTATAATAGCATTGATGTATGGTACTGAAACTTACAAAGACATTCTGTTCCCTGGTGGTATTTTGGAATTATATGGAGGGTTGGATTTTCTGAGAAAATACAGAGGGCAGCAAGCAAAGTCTAGTCTAGTGCTGGTGTCCCTTTTGAATATCCCACATACAGCATATTTATGAAGAGAAAAATTGTGAATATTGTTCATACCTAACATCTGAATGTTTTATATAGAAACACTGCGTTTTCATATGCTTCGAAACTGATCTTACATTTTTCAGAAATACAGCTGTGTTATACAGCAGGAGATAATTACACTCTGTTCTCCTTTGAACCATTTCTTTCATTTTTTTTCCAGGTCTCTAGAGTCTAACATTTATTTATTTACATTTACTTTTTAACTTTTTGTACAATAGATTTTGGTCATATTTTTTCTCTTCCAATAGCTCCTACTCATATCACTTGGTAGTACTTGGGAGTATTTGCTTCATTAGATGGTTGCTTATCCTATTTTTCTTACATTTAAATACATACATTATAAGTAAATTAACCATTTGAGCTCTTGTTGTGTTTAGTATAGTAATGCCTCAACATGTCCATACTGAAATACATAATTCACTAATTACACTTTTGTCTTCTCTTACTGTTATTAAGGTTCTGATTAATATTTTACAATTACATTTACATGTTATTTTACAATATAAAAGAAATTAAAATAGATGCGTGTGTCTATCTAAAATAGATAATTCATATAGTAAAGGGTCATCCAGTTTAGTAGATTAAAAACCACAAATAGAAATAAGCTAGGAAAAGGCAGACCCAAAACCACATCTGTGCTGAGGAAAATAAGCTAGGGTTTTGTTGTTGTTTATTTGTTTTTAGAAAGATTCTCTTTAAGAAAACAGATGCAGCCTAATTGGCCTTTTCTTCACAGAACAGGAGGCAAGCCACCAGTACCCAGTTGTACCATACTACTAGAGCTTAGCTAGAGTCTGCTGTAGCTACCAAGGAAGTACTCTCACAGGCACAAAGCACTTGAGCCAAAAGAGTAGAAATACAACCAGACATTATATATGGCAGAGGGGATGGGCTGAAACAAAGCAAACAGTGGAGACACACAGAGAATGTGGCATAGGAGCCTAACTCTCAGGCAAGATCTTCACCAGAGACTACTGGTCCAGAGTCAGTGAAGTGCTGTGGGTCATGATGCAGCTGACAGGGCTTGACAGAAGTAAGCACAGGCAGACAAGCCTTCCCTGTCCAGTCAGGGCCTCATAGAAGGCTCTGTGCGTAGAAACAACAATCCCCAAAGCCTCACAAACAATGAGGGTCCTCCACCAGGTAATTCTGACAGAGGCAGACTTAGTCACAGAAGCCTTTCCCATCAGGCAGTACACATCAACTTAATGTGCCTAAATTACTAAGGCTAGAAGCTCACTCCCCCAGCCCCAACCTTTGAACTCTGACAGGAAGGAAGAGCCACAAGCAGCCATAGTGTCTTCTATTTCATTTTTTTGCTTCTTCAAATTGCTATTACTTTCTTATGTTAATTGCTTTGTTGTGTTTTTAAACTCTTATTCTCCATAAAGTGCTTATGATTATTCTCTCTATATACTTACTCAATAAGGATTCTTCATCTGTTTTGTGAAACATTATATATTATATATTATACCTATATTATATAGTTTCTGTCTCATTATTACTCCTCCCCATTTATTTCTTTGCCAGTTCATTTTACCAGTTCACTATTAATAATAGTCTGAGCTCTAAAATAAATACTACAAATTGCATTTTCCCTCGTCAGTTACCAGTATCCCCTTGTCTCTGTCTCTGAACCTTGTTGGAGACACAAGAGAGAAGTACACTGTAACTGCTGTCAGGTCACTTACCATCGCAATGGTCTTTCTAAAGAGCAGTAACAGCTCCAGTACTCAGCTCACCAGGAGGACCCAGACGATAAGAGGGGAGATGGAGAAGAATAAGAAATCTCCAGGACACATCCTCCCAACAGATACATAAAACACAACAAACAGACACATACACAAAAGAGACAATCTACCATGACACCTCCACAAACTCACAAATTTTAAACACCCAAACCTATAGGAATTAAACAACTGAATTCTCAGGAGTTCAGAGTTCTGCTTTTAGGGCAGATCGATGACTGTAGAAAAGACTCAGGTGGAAACATGAAACCACATCAGGACCTAGATGAGAAGTTACCACAGAGCATGAACTGGTCTGTGTGAAGAAATTCATAAACATGGAGGAAAATTCAGAAAGGAAATTGAGACTCAGAAAAGAATCTGTAAACAAGTTCTGAAAATGAAAGGAAAAAAAAATATCTTTTCAGAAACCAGAAAGCATCACCCTGCTGCAGCCAGGATGTCCAAGGCTCCTGTTACCATCAAAGGCCACGTGGACACCTGAGGTCTGGGGCTACATTAGTGTCTGAGGGTTATGCTGCTGCCGGAGGCCTTGCTGAACTCAGTGGCCTGCATGGCCACCTAGGACAGTGGTAACATCCAGTCCCAGGTGCTGTCAAGGACCATGCCTGGGTCTGTGATCCTATGTAGCTAGGGTCTGTGTTGATGTCTAAGGCCCGTGCTGCAACCAGAGGTCACATGGAAGCCCAGAGTTTGGGACCACAACCTTTGGCCTTTGTTGATGTCACGAGAGCCATCCTGATCTGTTATCTGGGCTGAGCTCCTGCTGAGGGCCATGAGGGCCCTGTATGGGTCTGTGGTCCAGCTGTAGCTAGCATCTTTGTTGATGTCTGTGTCACCTCAGAGGGTTATGCTGAACCAGCCCCACCCTTTGCTGGCCTGGAAAAGCTGGTTCTGCCTCTGGCTGGACACTGCAGCAAAAGAGTTGGTCCTGACTCCTTTAGGAAACCTGGCCCCTGCACTCCAGAGATGGCCCCATCCCTCACTATAGGTGAAGAAGAACTCTCACCCTGATCACATGGGTGTAGGGGAAATGGATCTGCTCCCTCACCTGAGGCAGATGGCCCCAGTGGCCTAGACTGACCAGCTCAGCCGCCACCCAGGCCCACCCTAACATCTACCCCACATAGAACCTGCTGGAGCTTATGAAGGGACTGGTCCTGTGGAATGGTACTCACAGGATTTCATAACTTGAGATGGCTGCAGGATATCCCAGAGGAGTTCTGGTGAGGATCCAGTAATGAGGGTCCAGAAACCAGAAGCTTTGAACCAGACCAGTGACTCACAGCAATGAGCATTTGTTAGTAAAGCTGATGGGACAAAATGGTGTACTATGTGGCACACGCTGCCAGTGCCACCAGAATGAATGAAGAGGTGTGGGAGAGGCAGGAAAGGAGACATGAAGAGGGTTTTTTAGTTTGGTTTGTTTTTGTTTATTTGCTTGCTTGCTTGTTTTGGTTTGGTTTGATTCTTTCGGAGGGCGCTGCAGAGGTGATGGAAAGATATGCGGGGACCAGGAGTTTAGTGAAATTAGGGTGCATAATATGAAATTCCCAAAGAGTCAATAAAGAAGTTATGTTTAAAAAAAAAACAGAAACCAAGAAGAACAGATTTCAGGATGGAGGAATGAGGTCAAGATAACCATGTAAAGACAAAACCTGCTGAACATGACTGGGTCTCCAATACCTCTGGATTAGGTTCAAGAGAACAAATCTAATAACTCAGAGTAGAAGAAAAAAAATGAAATAACATCTAGAGATATGAGCAATTTATTCAATGAAATTTTACCAGAAAATTTCCCAAACGTAGAAGGGAAAAATTGGATATCCAAACACAAGAGGCCGTTTTGAACCCACATAAGGCACAAGTAGAGAAGAATCTCTCTACCACTTACCGTGATCAAAACCTCAAAACACAAAGCAAAGAAACAACAAGTAAACGCTGTTAAGGAAAACCCCAAATCACATTCAAAGGCAGACATGGCAGATTATAGCCCCTCTCATCAGGAAAGCATTATTTCAAGCCCTGAAAGTAAATGACTGCCAACTAAGATCTCAATATCCAGCAAAGGTACCACTTAAACTTGAGAAGAAATGGGGCCATAACAGAAAGTAAATACTAATTAAGGTAATTTGTCACAGCCAAACCAATACACTGTAAAAAGTACGTAAAGCAATGCTACACACAGAAGGAAAAGGGTAGTTTTAGCCACAAGAGCATAGGAAAACATAATTTCATGGGCAGAATAACAAGAGTGAGGAAGGAGTCATCCTGTTTGACACAGTGAACCAGAAAGCTCTTGGTATGAAGAGTAAGGAAGAAGGGAACTCTTGATCATCCAAGCAGAAATCAAGCACAGAGACTGTATGATATAGCAGCACCCTCCTCTCCTTGAATCACCTTGAATGCAAACAGCCTCCACTCCTCAGTTAACAAACAAACACAAACTGGTTGTACTATAGAAACAAGACCCAATTGTCCCTTGTCTTCAAAAAAGACACCTCACTGATAAAGTCACCGAAAACCTGATAGTCAAAGGACGAAAGTCAGCCTATCGAGTACATTATAGTCATTAGCAACATGGTGTACCAACTGTCATGTTCGGCGAAGAAGGCTCCTAACTATCCTAAGTCAGGGGTGGTGAAGAATGCCACTATATCTTAATAAAAGAAACAATTCACCAAGAGTGCATGGAAGCAATTTTTAACATTTCTTTACATCACGTGTTGACACTCCCAATTTTAAAAGAAATTCTGAAAGGCCTGAGAGCTCAGACAGGCCCCAGTATGGTAACAGTGAGAACCCCAGTACCCAACAGTCATCTTTTCATCAGTCTCCCAAACTACGACTGAGCTAACATACCATAGATGGACTGGACTGCACACATGTCTAGAGAACATTCCCCTAACAATTAGGGGATACACATTCTTGCCAGTGGCCCATGGAACCTTCCCTAAAATAGTTACAGTCACATTAAAGACCACAGAGCAATCTTTAAGAAATACAAAAAAATTAAAATGATTCTTTGTATCTTATCAGACCATCATAGAGTAAAACTACCAATCTACAGTAAGCAAAACCCACAAAAATTGCACAGGTCTTTGGAGACTAAACAGTACACTTTTGAGCAAAGAATGAGTCATTGAAGAAATCTAAGAGGAAATTTTAAAACTTTTGAAAGTAAATAAAAATGATAACAAAACCTATCAGAACTTCTGGTATACCACCAGGAAAATTCCAGAACACATGTGCATAGTCACAGGTGTTTACCTTTTTATTTATAGAATAAAGTCTCATTTTTTTACCCAGGTATCCCCTTGTTCCAACTCCCTTCCCCTCCTGACCCCTCCTGGTCAGCCTTCAGCCTCCCTCTTCCCCTTCCCCCCAATCCCCTCCCCCCAACCCCCTCCCCAGAAAGGGCAAGAGATCCCAAGGTGGATTAGCTCAGCATCCACCACAGGCAAATCCAATTTCCTCATCCTAATATCAAGACTGGGTTAGGTGTTCCTCTGGAGGGAATGGGCTCCCAAGGTGCAAGAAGCCAAATGCCAAGTGTGGTAGGTAGACAGAAATAATGGGTATTTGAAAAGAAACTGGCGGGTCAGATTGTGACCACAGTCAGGAAATGGAGAGCTGGGAACTCACTGATTTCTCTTATTCCATCTCACTGTTGCAATAAGTCTCCCAGGTTAACACTTTCTGTTCTCCAGAAATGATCAGATTGATCTGTTCCTGATGCAGTGTGCTGTTTCTTGGGGCATAATCTGGGGGATCCTTAGAAGGTTTTATTAAGCCTTCCATGTTCTAGTGAGCCTTGACAGGGTTGAACTGGTTTATTTTTATTCTTGCAGAATGGCACGTGCACATGGTTTCTTCATTCCAACTTGACTTAATTTGTTCACTGTGGTTTTATATATCTTCTTGGCACCATCAAAGCTGCCTCCCTAGTTGAGACCTTCCTCTTTCTTGTCCTGTCCACAAGGATGGCAGTCTGTCCTAAGAGGTCATTGCTATGTTGGATTGCATACTTCTCTACCTTGTAAAACTGAAGGCTAATGTTCTCCAGAGTCCTTTTGGCATTTGGGGGTTGATTTTTCTTGAGGACTATGAACAAAGCAAAAGGAAGCAAGGAAAGTAGTTGCCACTATTGAGAGGTTTTACATTACAGATTTAAAGTAGTGAATGTTTGGGCTACTTTTGTGGGCTTGAGCGCTGACTCCTCTTATGACAAGCTTTGGGCCTTACTTTCCTTACCTGTAAAATGAGCTAACCTGTTAAAATAGCTATTATAATACATTTTACATATTATGGTTGCAGTGTAGGCTTTTTTTACACACATCAATATAGACGGACGGACGGACGGACGGACGGACGGACGGACGGACAGACAGACAGACAGACAGACATACAGACAGACAGACAGATAGATAGATAGATGATAAATAAACCTGTTTAGTCTCCAGACACATAGTACCTTAGTATCTGAGTGATATAGATATAGGATCTTCTCTTTCAAATTTGACTGAGTGACAAGACCATATTTTCTACTCTTCAAAATTTTTATGTTCAGTGCATAAATATTAGTTAGATTAAACATGTAAATCTTTTCTTGTCTAGCTGAGTAAGAGCCCAGGACTGACTGAGAAAGTGTAGAATGAATAATCCTGGGAAAAAAAACCTGAAAGGAAGGACAATTCTGGAGTAATAAAATATATGATGATTCAATGTTTGCCTATTTATTATGTCTGCTGACCAAAACCCACATGAAGAGAGGACCCAAACAGCAAGGTGTCAAGGTGTGTGTGAAGGTGGGGGGTGGGGGCGGCTAAGGATTAGAAAATAGAGAAGTCAGTAATCTGGGACCAGAAGATTTTACATTAAAAAAATCAGTTAATGCCAAGCAAGTTTATTAGGAAGTACAGCATCTTATATACCATTTCTAGAGGGAAAAGGGGCCAAGGTCAGCAGAAAGCTACATCAAACAATGTTGGCAAAAAGAACACAGGATACCTCAGACACAGCTGCCTTAGGACTGATAGTCATAGCCCTTCAGGGAAGAAAGCCTGGGTTCCTAGGACCCGAAATCTTAACTCCTCCAAGGCCTTGGCCCCAGCTCCAAACCAGATCTTGCCAATTTAGCTCCTGGGCAAGGACACAGAAGTGGCAATGCCTTTGTCCTTTCATGGGTGCCTCTGAGAAAGCCTTGGACTGGCCTGGCTCCCAACAGTCCTCTGTGTTAGGGGCCAGTGTCACTGATTTGCCTATTCCTGGTTCCTTCTGTAAGAAGACACAGCTAATAGATTCTAATGCTGTGTCCCACTTAACCTGTTCTTTCTTTGCCCTGAGGCTTCTCCTTATCATCAATTATATAGAAGAATTGAAAGCTAGGGAAAGTTCATTGACTGAATTTCTTCGTGTTCTTTCTAACCAGCCTCCAAGTCTACAACTCTTGGTTTTAAAAGTCTTGTGTTGCCAAATGTAGTGGTGTACACCTTTAATGTCAGCACTCAAGAGGCAGAGGCAAGAACATCTCTATGAGTTGAGGCCAGCTTGGTCTGCATAGTGTGCTCCAGAATAGTAAATGTGCATATGCATATGAGTGCACACACTTGTGCCTGCAAGTGGATATCAGAAGAAGACATAGAGTATCCAGATCTATTGCTCTCAACCGTATTCCCTTTATACAGTCAGGGGGGTCTCTTACTCTAGCTGTAACTAGGCTGATAACCACTACCACTGGGGTGATCCACCTGCCTAGTAGACCCACACCCCTGCTCCCTGCAGCACTGTGATAACAGGCACCTGTATGTGACCTTACCTCATTAAAGTTTTAAAAATCCAAATGATTGGCTGTGAGGGATAGCTCAGTTGGTAAAGGGCCTACTTTGCAAGCCATAGTCAGGATCATGTGCTTTTAATCCCAGCTCTGGGGACGTGGAGACAAAACAGAACCTGGTGCTTGCTAGCCAGCTAGTATATCTGAGTTGGCCTTTGGGTTCAGTGACAGACCTTGTCTTATAAAGTAAGGTAGGGAAGAATACCCAAGGAAGATAACCAACATCAGCCTCTGATCACCACATCCATACATGTGGGCATGTGCATACACAAGTTCACACAAACCCCCCACCCCTGAGAAATTCATTAACATTCAGGATAGAAATGGTATGTGTAGTTCTTGTATCTCTCTCATTTTATATATAAACCTTTTTTTTTAACTTAGCTTTTAAATTCCATGAAGAATGTTTTACCTACTTGCATAAAATTGTTTTTATTTAACCTATGTCCTTTAATACATTTGGGCACCTCTTAAAATATCTGAGAGTGTGTTATACTAGTGATAAATAAACAAAAATATAAGAGTAATTCCTTTCAAGGAAAAGGCTGAACATTTCTTTCTGTGAAGCCTCTGGTCACTTTTTTTGTAAGCCAGCTCCTACAATGCCACCATCCCAGTGACATCTGCCTCTTGGGCACAAGCTTGTCAGACTTCATCATTGCATCAGAATTGCAATGTGTAACCAGGAGGTTTAACAAAACGTGGTGCAGCAACTGAAGTGAGGTTCTGAAGACTACCTCCACTCTGCCTGGCTCTCAGCCTCTTCTCGGATGCCTTGAATTGTGGGCAGGTGAGGAAGACCACCCCAGAAAAGAAATCACCTCCTCTTTCTAAGTGGTGTAGGAAATACTACTATTTATTCTGAAAATGTTCAGTAGGATTTATCAGTGATGTTATTTAAGGGTTATGTTTTCTTATCTGAAAATATCTTGAATTATTATGTTAATTTCTTGAATAGTTGTTACTATGCAGAATTATTTAAGCATTCAGTTCTTTTCCTGAGTTGGTTTTGGTAATGTGTGCCTTTCAAGGGATATTGTCTGTTTCAGCCTTGTCACCAATTTAATCATAATATTTTCATTTTGAAGCAAAATATGCCTTGATGTTTTAGAATGTACAAGAACTGAAACAATGCTCCCTTTATTTCTGATATTGATAATCCCTAGTGCTCTGTACTTAGATAAAGGCATTGTTTTATTTAAACTTTCTAAGGGCCAGGCTTTGGCTTTGCTGCTCTTTGCTGCTGTATTCTTGGGGCTTCATTGCTTTATTTTTGTTTTTCCTAAGATTTAAGTAGCTGTCTATAATCAAGCACACATACCTGCAATATGATCAGTTTTAATTTTCTATACAGACATAAAGCCAACACCACAATAATGAACAGTTACATGACCTCCAAAGGGTGGGTGTGTGTCTCTGTGCCCAGCCTCTCATTATTCCTCCTTAGGCAGTCAGTGGTTGGTGTGATGTCACAGAGTTTCATTTCTGTTTTTGAGACTTTAATAAAAATACTGTATTACTTTTTACTGCTGAGTAATACTGGAGTCTGAGTCACTTAGACCTTTTAACTTGCTCGTAGAGAGTAGAGGTATTTCTCGTGTCTACCAACTAACATTGTTTTGTACATCCATGTACCAGTATTTCCATGTACTTGCATTCCATTTGCATTTATTTTTAAGTAAGTATCAATAAGTATAATATCTGGATTGTAAGTTGGGTGTCTGCATTAAGAACCTCAAATTATTTTCCAAAGTGGTTGTGCTTTGGCCTGAAAAATGGCTTAGTAAGTAAAGGCACTGGCCACCAAGCCTGATGACCTGGGTTGGATCCCTAGGACCAACATGGTAGGAGAGAACTTCAGAAAGTTATACTCTGACCTCCTCTTGCTTCCCATGGCATGAACATATCCCCATGGATATTCATTCATTCATTCACACATACACACACACACACTCACTCAAAAGAACAAATAAACATAGTGGCTAAACCATTTTATATTCCTAGTAGCCTCATGTGTACCTATCCTTGTCGGCACTAGATATGGTCAAGCTTCTTAACATTGAGCATTCATGTGTATATTATTTTATCTCCTATTTTAGTTCGATTTCTCTGGTTATTAATGATGTTGAGCATCTTTTCATCAGCTTATTTAATAAGTGTACCATCTTAGGAAAATGTTAGTTTATGTATCTTGATTTTGATTTTCATTGAATCATTTGGAATATTGCTGAGTTTTAAATGTTATTTATATGTTCCAAATCTGTACTATTCAGTATAATAGCTTTTACTGACAATATTATCAATTGAAATACCATAGATTGAGTTTCCCATGCATGCCTTTCACATCTTAAGACCTCATTGAGATGTGGACAGTTATTACCAATGATACAATGCTGAGAGACTATTTTCATAATCTCCATGAAGTTTCCTGTATGCCACTTTTTTGCTTGACATACGCTTTGTGAACTTTTTCTACAAGTGTAGAGCTGGTTATTTTTTCCCTTATAACAATGTCCTTCAAAGAGCCAGATTTTAAATTTTAATGACATCCTGTTTGCTGCTTGTTTCTCTTTACAACTTTGTGCTACATTCTGTCATTTCTCTTTGCATTTCTTGTGCATCATTCTAGAAAAGTTTACATTTAGGACTGTGGTCCACTTTGGATCATTTTTATATATCATGTAGATGAAGGTTAATATTTTTTACATATGGTTATCCAGTTACCTCCACCACACTTTTAGAGAAAGCATCCTTTCCCTATTCAGTTTCCTTTTCTTCTTGGTCACACTGTCATTTTGCTGTGTCTAGGACATATCTCCTTCTGTACACAGTACTACTTAGGCCAGTATCACACTATTCCATTAATAAGAGCATTGAAACATTTTCAAGAGCAGGGATGCAAGTCCCCAAATCATCGTTATAGTTTTAAATTTTGTTTTGTTTTATTTTCCCTATTTCTGGTTGGCTTTTTTAGACCTGTTCTCATCCATGTAAATCTATTAATCTGTTTGTCAATTTTGGTAAGACTGTTGCCAAGAAAATAGTAGTAGCTTTTCACTGATAATGTGGGCAAAAATTAACATTTTTACTTCCTTTTTGAATTTTTATTGTTTGTATACAGATATATAGTTCACTTTTTGAATTGGTCTCATTTTAAAGTATTTTTAAATTCATTCATTAGCTGGAGATATTCTTTTGTGGATTCCATGAAACTCTACATAGACTAACTGTGCTACCTACCCATGAACAGAACCCCATCCTGCTTCCCTCTGACCTGAGTACTCTCTGTTTCCTTTGAAGATTCTGATTTCTCTAGTCAGAGTCCACAATACAATGAAGAGATTGGTATTAGTAGACATCTTTCTTTTCTTCCTGGTGGTAAGAGGGGAGAGAAGGCATTCCTGTCATTCCTAGGATGGCTTGTTAGGAATATTCAGTTCCCTCAAATACATCTTAAGCATCACCATTTAAACAGTAATATAATTTTTCTTTCATTACTACATATATTACATTGATTTTATGTGGAAGCAACCTTGCATTCTTGAACAAAGTCTTACTATATCATGATATATACCATTTTGAAGACTTACTGTTGAATTCAATTTGAGAAGCATTTTTAGTGGTTTTGGTCTGTATTTCTAAAAGATATTGGTCTGTTGTTTTCTTTGATAGTACTGTCTTTGGCTTTGATATCAAAGCAATGCTAGATTTCATGAATAACCTAGGAAATATTCTTTCCCCTTTAGTTTCATGGATAAGATTATAATAGGGGATAGTATCTCTCTTGTATACTTGACATAATTCACCTTTGAAGCTGCTTGGTCCTGGACGTCTGGTTTATACATATGTGTGTTATGGAAGTCTTTGATGACATTACATTTCTGGATTAAGAATATCTGGACCATTTCCTTTTCAGTAATCTGTAGTGTCTTATATAGTTAAAGATTTTTTCATTTCATCTAAGTTATCAGTTATATAGCCATGTATTGTCTCATAATACTCTATTATCCATTTAATATCTTTGGAATCTGTAGCCACATTTATAAAAATTAATTCTGGATTATTTCACTAATAATGTATTTTATATATTAGTTATATGTTATATACATTAATTTTTTTTAACTTTATACTGTTTGGCCCATGTCTCATGCACATTACTAGCTTGCTCTTTCATCTTAAACCAACCCATTTCTACTAATCTACCCACCACGTGTCCGAGCCCGTGGCTCACCTGTATCTCTTACATGTTCCTCCTTTGGGGGTCAGATGGAGACTGACTCTTATATACATTAATTATGAGAGTGTTACTGAAATTTTCTTAAACTGTACCCTGTCTTCACATAACATTTGCATATAATAATGACTATAAGAAGTAAAATTCACTAATTTATAAACTCCATTCATTGTCTTTAAGGGGTATTTTTCAGTTTAATCCTGAGTATGAATTTCCTGTTGTACTGCTGATTTTGTCCCAGTGTTTTTACCCTTATGTCTTGGATAAATATGTTTTTCATTAATTATATAAAAATGAGTTTAGAGTTATGTTTGGGTACCTGATCACTGAAACCAACTAATTCTTTTTGGACCTGGGAATTATCTGGTTTTTATTAAAAGAAAAATAGATGAAGATGGGGAAATAAGATGAACATCAACTCTGTTTCTTAAGGTCCAGCAAACACCAAAAGGATAGGGTGATCTTGTAGTGAAATGCAGTGCTGTATCTGTTCGAGTCTAACAGTATGTCCTGGCATACCTGTGTTGACACTTAGAACATTTCTGCACTGAACATCAAAAGCCTGCGGTAGAGAATCTTCAGTATAAAAACTGGTTATCAATGATATAGTATAATTTTGCATTGTATCACCTCAATGTCACATTAGTTTCTAGTGGCCTCACCTGGCCAATGGGACCTCATGTGCTTTATTATGGTGTTCTTTCCTCCTTTGTAATTATCAGTCTCCAAGTTGATATTATAATTTGCACCAAGTTTTATGTTATGGTGCAAGATTTTGAATTTCACATTCTTTCAATGTCAGTAACTAAACTTCTTGTTCCTTTGTCATGCGTCAAGTTCTGTAAGTATAGTTTCTTATTTTAACCTCAGTATACAATAAATAGATTTTAATTACCCTAATCTGTTGGGGGAAAAGGCATTAGACTCAGAGTTTAAACATTAAAGTGTACAACATAGTGAATGACAGAGCCAGGATTTAAATTCTGACTCAAATTCCACATTATTAACATATGTTGTGTGGGATAGTTTTGTGTCAGCTTGACACAAGCCAGTGTCATCTGCGAAGAGGGAATCTCCATAGAGAAAATGCCTCCATTAAGATCAGACTGTAGACAAGCCTGTAGGGCATTTTCTTAGTGATTGGTGTGGGAGGGTCTATCCTATAGTGGGTGGTGCCATGGCAGTTCTGGTTCTATAAGGAAGCAGGCTGAGCAAGCCATGGGAAACAAAGCAATAAACAGTGCCCCTCCATGGCTTCTGCATCAGCTCCTGCTTCCAAATTCTTCTTCTGTTTGAGTTCCTGTCCTGACTTCCTTCAGTGATGTACGACGACGTGGAAGTAGAAGCCCAATAAACCCTTTTCTCCCCAAATTGCTTTTGGTAATTGTTTTTCATAACAGCAAGAATAACCCTAAGACAGTTGTGATCATAGAAAAGAACTTCCAATTTTCTGCCTACTGTGCAAAGAGGCCTCTTGCAAATACAGAGATGAGCCCAGGAACACAAGGGTAGGATATTCATATTTGTAACTGGAAATATTGTCTGAGGTATTTATTTAAGCCTCTTCACAGCCCTTTTATTTTATGGAGGGGAGGAATCTAAGGGTGAGACTGAATGCTTATTTATCTCATATGTAGACCTAAAAGAGTAGATGGCAACAAGACCATTGTGACCAGGCATTCATATAGTAAAATAGCAATAGTTTTTGTTTGTTTTCTAGTCATTCAAAATGTGAGTGAATTCTTTCAGTATCGAGACCTGGAGGGAGAGAGGTCAGGATATTTGTCCTCAATGATTGCACTCCTGGAAATGACAGCCCCATCTCCATGTAGAGCTCCTTAAAGTTACTGCAGGTGAACTTGATAAGTGGGCTCTCACCACTGAGATCTAATGAGAATGGCATAAAGAAAAGGCAGACCAGCTAGCACTTTCCACCCATCCCCAGATAAAGCCTGGAGACCTACACCCTTTAAAAAGCTGATCAAAGAACACTCCATCCTTCCCTTTAGCCTTTGACTTCTGTTCTCATGGTCTGTCTGTAAGTTATGATAGTATTCTCTTCTGACTTCTCAGTTACTGGGAAGTTCTCTGTTCTGAGAACAACAGTATGGAATGGTGATCATCCAGAGCATGGTCATCAGCATCACCTGGCAGCCCAGTAACATGGTGGGGCCCTGCCCCGTACTGAATCAAAAATGCCCAGAACAGTAAACACCTGGTGTTTTAACAAGATCTTCCTGTGCTTCTGATGCAGATGGAAGTTTGACAGCCATTGTCCTAAGTCACTGTGTAGATGATGCCCTTCCCTGGGAGTGAGGAAACCTTGGCCAGGAGGGTTGGCCCAGGAAATGAGACAAAGTATTACACCAAAATTCTTGGGGAAAAAAAGGAGACATAATGAAACTTTCTATATGTATTGCCCTTAAACTTCTTTTTCCTAATGCAGGCTGAGAGGGTTTTTTCTGTCTCAAATTCTTGAAAACAAAATTATTTTATGCTTTTCAGATTTTGAAAAATATTGTTTGAAACTCTGAAATAATCAGATGTTTGAGGATGAACTAGACCTCTAAATATAAAATTTATTTCTACTGTATGCATATATATATAATCCATCCATATATTTAATTAGATAATGGTTTTAGAGCTCCTGAACTCTGCTTTCTGTCATTCATAAGAGGTCAGGTGTGAAATTTTCTATTTTGACATGCTTTGGCACTCAAAAATACAAGAGCATTTTTTTATACATGTGTATTTTAGATACAAGAGTATTTTGGATTTCAGATTCTTTTAAATTAGGTTTGTGCAATCTATATTGTATTCTGTATCTTTATATACTGTGAGTCCCAGAAGAACATTTTTATTTGTCTCATTCAACCTCTAAAATAATGCCTAGCAGTTGTTCTTTTGTTTGTTAACAAAGACTTTAATGACAATTATGTATTAGGTACTTTTCCAGGTGTTTGGATATATAACTATAAGATTTTTGCTTTTATGGATTGTACATTTTAGTAGGGGAAGTGTGAATAACAAAGAATAAAAGTCGGCCAGTATATTTGGAAGGCAGGCCAATAGGAGAGTGACTGAGTTAGAATAATTGGGAAGATCTCAAAGAGTTCTACAAGATACCAGGCAGAACAGATTCAGAGATAAGTGCTCACACCCCTCCCCAGATTTTCATCTTCCACGGCCACTATCTCCAAGGATACAAGGGTCGGTCGGTCTCTCTCTCTCTCTCTCTCTCTCTCTCTCTCTCTCTCTCTCTCTCTCTCACACACACACACACACACACACACACACACACACACACACCACACACACACCCCACCCCCCACCCCCCACCACCACTCCAGCTTCCTGGAGCTTACATTAATGTTCCAATCCAAAAACAGATATATTGCACATATATATTTCTCCCAATCCTACCCAGCCCAGATTTCACATCTAATCATTGAATGGTAAATTATGATTGAATTTTATTTCCAATGAACATGTAATTCACTGCTGGTGAGAATTTGAACTGATTCAGCCACTGGAAAATAAGCATGGACCTTCTAAAGGAACAAAATCAAACCTAAATAATATAATGGCCATATACTCTCAGTTACTTTTCTATTGCTATGCTATGATGCCATTACCAAGGCAACTTATTGGGGGGAAAAGTTTATTTGGGGCTTACAACTTTAGAGGATTAAAGTCCATGTAGGGAACATGGCAGCTGAGAGGTCATATTTTAAGACACAACCATGAGGCAGAGAAGAGGGAGAAGGGGTAGAAAAGAGAGGGAGGGGGGATGGCTAGTCAGAGTCTTTGGAAAAAGTATTCAAACATGAGTTTATGGGGGCTATTTTCATTCAAACCATCACAGCATGTAATCCATGGAGGGGTGCATACATAACCAGCACAGATAACCCAAACTTACCAAAGAGATACTTGCCTGCCCATGTTTGTCTATATGCTTTTGGCAATAGCTAAGAATGGAACCAGATTGGGTGTCCATTCAGTGGAGGGGAGGCATGGATTAGGAAAATGTGCTACACATACACTGTGGAAATTTATTCAAGTAAAGAAAAGTGAAATCATGACAATAGCAGGAAAATGGATGCAGGTGGAAATCATCAATTAAGCAAAATAAGCCAAACTCAAAGACCACATGTTTTCTTTTATTAGCGATCCTAGATTCTAATATCCAGCTCCCTTTTCTGTGTGTGTGTGGAGGGGGACGGAAGCGGGGCGCTGCTTTAGCATGATGAGCTATATGGTTAGAGAAAGCATCTGATGGCATTGTATTAACATGTGTGTTTGCTCAGTTCTGCCAACACAGGAACAATGTATACTTTCCTGCTTTGTCAAGAGAATGCTGTCATCTCTGTAATGAATCACTTTGAAAATACCAGTTGAACTGTCAGTGTTCATTTTGTCTAGCTTCTAACCTGTGCTCTTCACAGGTTTTTAACCTAGCTTTCCACACTTTAATATGCAGCAGCAATCATTGACAGAATTCTGCTATTCTCTTACTATTAACATTTTTTAAGTTGAATAAAGTAGAAACTAAATCACCTATTACTTAACATCGTATGGTCACTGTAATTAAACTTTTGATAATTTAAAATGAGGAAGATCATTTTGAGAATGGTGATTTTAATATGACGAATCCTCATGACTGATTGCTTAACATAATTCTCAAGAAGTGTGAAATCTGGAGGCTGAAGAAATGGCTGAGTGGTTAAGAGTACTTCTTGGAGTTCAGAGGACCTGAGTTGGGTTTTCAGCACCCACATTAGGTGCCTCACACGTGCCTGTGTTTGCAGCTCCAACCTTCCTAGTTCACTGTCACCCATACAAAGACACACATAAGAATAATTGAAAATAAGAAAAAAAAAGCCATTGTTTCAGGTCTGAAATCATTGCTGATTCCTCTATGAGGCATGTGGCACACCCTTTATCTTCTCACTTTACCACATGGTTGTTCCGAATGACTTTCAGACTCACTTCCTTCACATGTGGATTGTGTGTGTTTTAATTCCATATGGTTTTTATATCTAACTAGAGGGCTTTCAATACAGATAGATGCTAGTCAACATTCGCCTGGCCATTTTAGAAAACTGTTGTTTTATTTACAGTTTAGGTGACAGTGAAGTGAAATAGTAATGATGTAATGAAATCTGCAAAGTTTATAGAGGGCAAAGCAGTCATCCAAGGTCTATAAGGTATGCTATGGTGTCATGTCTTTAGGTTTGTTCCACTGGGCTGCCTTTGTGCCGGTGCCATGCTGTCCTTGTCACTATGGGTGTCTACTATATTTTGAAGTTAAATAAAGTGATAGTTCTGGCTGAGGGGCAAGGAGTCCTAGGACTATTGCTGAAGACCTGGTTGGTTCCCAGCACCCACATCTGTATTCTTTATATATACTATTCCCACAGTCTTTTGTGTTTCCATACAAATTTTAGAATTTTTTTCTAGCTCTGCTAAAAATGTCATTGGAATTTTGATGTACATTGCACTGAGTTTGTATATGACTTTTGTTAGCATGGCCAATATTCATGGCATTAACCCTGGAAAATGGAAGGTTTTTCCATGTTCTTCTATTTCATTTTTCAGCACATTGAAGTTTTCCTTGTAAAGGTCTTTTATCTCCTATGTTAGGTTTATTATGAATGGGATATATTTCCTAATTTTGTTCTTAGCAGATTTCTTATTTTACATGAATTTTGGTATCCTAAAACTTTGCTGAAAATATTTACTATATCCAAAACTTGGATAGTATAGGCTATTGGTCTTTTAATAATAAAACTATGTCATCTGCAATTTTATTCTTTTTATATCTTTCTGTTTTCTCATTGTTCTGTGTAAGATATCAAGCATTATATATATTGAATAAGAATTATTTGAGGAAATTCCCTTACCTTAATTCTATATCTGAAGAAAAATGGTCTCAGTTTTTTCCCATTTAGTACAATAATGATGACTGAGTTTTTTTTAATATTTAGCTTTTATTATGTTGAGATATATTCTATTTATTCCTAGTTTTTCATAACTTTTATCATGAATGACAGTTGAAATTTCCAAATACATTTTACGCATCTACAAAAATGACCATGTGATTTATGTCTTTAATAATACTGTATATTACATTTGTTGAAGATGTTGAACCAACTATGCACTCATAGGATGAAAGCAACTTGGCTATGTGGTATGATTTTTAAATTTTTTTATTATCCCAGGATAATTTCATACGTGAATCCAATGTATTTAGATCACATCCATCCCCAATTCCTCCAGCTATTGCCAGATCACCCCACCCACATCACTGTCCACCTTCATGTCTATGTGCTATGTCTAGTGTGGGTCTGTGCAAAGGAGTAAATTGCCCCTTGAGGTCAGAGATACCAGATCCACTGGATCTTGAACTATAGGCTGGGAACCAATCTTTGGTCTCCAGCAAGAAAATTCACACTCTCAATCAATGAGCGATCTCTCCAGCCTCTTCCTTTTTAATACTAACTCATTTAATGCAATTAATACTGTCCATATGCATATCAGTATAGGGTGCTAGAGTTTCATGGGTATAAACATTATAAATAATTCTTTTAAATGTTAGCTGAAAACATTTTATTAGAACAGTCCCTGAATTTAGAAACTTCTATTGTATTTTTATCTTTATTTATTAACTTTTTAATATTTTCCCCAAAATCATAAACAGTGACTTTGCAAAATCAGCAGTGAATGAAAATTTGATAACATAAATTGAAGTAATTGGTTCATATAGGACCACTGGAATTATTCTTTTAAAGGTTGTCGTGCACAGCCTCGCCAGCAAGGAACACGCAACACCGGATCCTTCTCTTTGCAGTTTATTTGGGCCTTTAATTATCTTCTTGTCTCTCACTCACTCACTCTCACTCTCACTCTCAGACATATGACGAATGATGAACGACCCCGGGGGGGGGGGGGGGAGTCTGCTCGTGGCTAAATACCCTCTGGGCCTCCAATCCCGGTAAGCCATGTGGACATTGTCCATAGGTCCCGAGGCGCCGGAAGCAAGCCACCATCCTTGCCTACAGCCAATAAGGAGTTGTTTACTCCCGTCCCATCAGGAAGGTGGAAGGCAGAAACCAGCGCCACCTTTAGGGCATGGTACAACGCAGCTCCCTACACAAGGTCATTAGGGACCCGTAAGTTCTTGGTCTAGTAGTTAAATTATCATCAGCAATGAATATCCCAGTCTCCGCCCTTCTTGGTTTGACTTCTGATTACTTTGTTAATGTTGCCTGCCTTTTCTAAATTTTAAGTTAGTGAGCTCTAAAGCTCAATAGTTGAATCTTCTCTCCATCTCTCCTCACTTCTATTTGAACTGATATATTTCTGTAGCTTTAAAAATATATATCTAGGTTGTTTCTAGGTTCTTGCTATTACTAATAATGCTGCTATGAACATAGTTGAGTTAATGCCTTTGGAGTGTGAATGTGCGTCTTTAGGGTATACACCCAGAAGTTGTATTGCTGGGTCCTTGGGGAGATTGATTCCCAGTTTTCTGAGAAACCGCCATACTGCATTCCAGAGTGGCTGAACAAGCTTACACTCCTAGCAACAATGGAGGAATGGTCCCCTTGCTCCTCAACCTCTCCAGCATAGGCTATCATCTGTGTCTTTTATCTTAGCCACTCTGACAGGTATAAGGTGGTATCTCAAAGTTGTTTTGATTTGCATTTCTCTGATTACTAAAGAAGTTGAGCACTTTTTCAAGTGCCTTTCAGCCATTCCTAATTCTTCTGCTGAGAATTCCCTTTTTAGATCTGAACCCCATTTTTTGATTGCGTTATTTAAGGTTTTGGGCTCCAGTTTCTTGAGTTCTTTATATATTTTGAGCAAACTGTGGTACATCTACACAATGGAGTACTACTCAGCAGTAAGAAAAAATGATATCCTAAACTTTGCAGGCAAATGAATGGATTTGGAGAATATCCTCCTGAGCAAGGTATTACAAACCCAGAAAGATAAGAAGGGGATGTATTCACTCATTAGTGGACTCTAAACAAAAAAGTAAAAAGCAAATCATGTCCAAGCTGCAAACCACAACCACTGAACAGCTTGAGATCTGAAACACCTTGGACTAGCACCTTGGATTCCACTCCCTCTAGAGGAACACCTGACTCAGTCTTGATGTTGGGGTTAGGAAACTGGATCTGCCAGGAGTGGATGCTGAACTGAGCAATATTGGGACCTTGGGACCTCCTGCCCTTGCTGGGGAGATGTGGAAAAGAGAGAGTGACCTGAGAGGGTGGGAGGGTGAAGGGACCTTGAACAAGGATATACACGGATAGAAAATGTGACTTTATTCATTAAAAAAATTAAAAATACCCATTTTGATAGCTAATTTAACACGTCAAAAGCCAGATTTCTTAAATCTACCCACATCGAGCTGCTGATGCAAAATCTTGATTATAATTAAATCTTCTGAAGTTCTACCTATATCTCCAATAGGATAATTTCTTGATACCTTTGCAAGCTCGCCTCCTTTTTGTAAGCTACCATTATACAATACACCAAACATACATTTATGACGAAGTTTAATTCATAAATTAGGTATAATAAAATGTTAAAAAAAAACAGCTAATAAAATAAATACAATGCTATGTTATAATAAAAGCTATGGGAATACAGTCTTTCAAAATATCTTTTATGCTGCCTTTACACATTTTACACATTTTGTGACACTGTGAAATGATATGGTATCTATGTGGCACAATTAATGATAAGGCATTGTGGTAGAACACCAGGCTATTATACAATGTTTGCTTGAACAATGCACTAGAACATTGTGACATTAGTCTGAAAACAAAGGCAAAGTTTCTAAAATATATATAGTGTGGATACACAAGAGGAAAAGATAATTCACATACCAGATAAGACAAGGTATAAGGCAGAGTCCATTTTCAACACACTACTCAAGATAATATGTAATTTACACTATTCTAGAATTTCCTATTTAACAATTTTGGTCAGATAACTAAAACTACAAAGCAAAACAATGAAGACCACAGTTTTCATTATATAGTTTCTCCTTGTGTGACTAATCTTGTGTCACACTAGCTGGAGTTTCTGAAAGGAGTGAATCCCAATTGAGAAAATGCCTCCATAAGATCAGCTGTAAGCCATGGTGCTCCATTACAGCAAGAGAAACCCTAACTAATACAGTCCTTATTCTGAAAAGTTCTATGGGAGACTTAGGCAGAAAAGTAGCTAAAGCTTCATGCCAACCCTATTCTGCCACTATCATCCAGCTAATTGAAGCAACTCATTTACATGTTAACTAAATATTGGCATCTTGCCATCAATAAACTGGAGATCATAGATACCTTAAGTCATGCCAGTGATGTACTAAAAGATTTTGTCATTTGTTTTTCCTAATCTTCTAATTAGACATTGTTAGCTGGACACAAAGGCACTTGCCTATAGTCCTAAAAACTTGGGAGATTGAGGAAAGATCACTTGAGCAAGCCTAGGAGTTCAAGTTCGTCCTGGGCAATAATAACATAGCAAACTTGCCTCAAAAAAATATTTAAAGAAATTAGGGTAGCATTTTTAACTTTAGGAAATCTACATGTTACAGGCAGAATGACTTTGAATGAAGCATGGTTATTTTGTTCCTTTCCACGTGCCATATATAGGTGCTATCAGAACCAATCCACTCAAATATTGGAGGATCTAGTCCATATGTCAGTGGCCTGACTCATTGTTGACAGTAAACCTTCTAACATGTGGCCTCATCACACCACAATCAATACATATACATACATTGCTTTAGTAGTTTGAATGTGTTTGGAATTCTCGGATTCAAGATGACCCAAATTAATTTTACTTAGTTCATAATGGGAATAAATAGTATTTTAAAGTCAATAAGCCACAGAAAGGGGACAAAAGTCAGTCTGGTATTTTTTCGGGTCCTCCGTTGAGGGTTACCCACATGTCATCATCCTTCCAGTTTGCAATAGAACTATTCTTGCAAAGTTACCATCTCATTTGAACTTCTGTAATTCATGTTCCTTTCTGTTAAGTGGGCTGTGTCACTGTCATTGTATACAATTTATGTTCTTTATTGGTCTTTAGAGGCACCAATCACAAGAGCTTCTTTCTCAGTAAGTTCATGTCAGTGCCTTGAACTAGGCAACCTCCTCGTCAATGTTGTTGAATCACTTCTATGTCAAGGCTGGGAAGAAGTTATTGTTTTGAGATACTCTTATTAGTGTGATTGCTTATTGGTGTCCATCTTTCCTGCATTTTCTTCTTCCATCTTGCTATTCTGAATGAATGTGTGCCTTCATTTTTGAATATTCGTATCACATTAGTGTACTCAGCATATGATATACTGATTGTTGTGATATATCATAGATATTACCTACTCTAATTAGTATTTTGCTGATTAAAGCATTCCTTTGAATATTTCTTGCCCTTAAAGTCTCTCCTCATTCTGCTTATCCATTGATCCCTCTGTTCTTCAAGCGCTTATCCTGACCAAGTTCATTTTGATTGTGATATTAATGTTATCACTGGGCTTTGTCCTCATAGTCCAAGGTGAAATTCATGCTCTGTTCTTTATGTTGTCTAGTTAATTTGGAGATATATTCAGCACACTGCCATTTCATGTATAATCAGTTAAGGAATTTTTTAGTAATTTGAGTGTGATTTTCATTACAATGAGTACTGAGAGGCATCATCCACCTGCTTCTTTACCCTTCAGTAAGACACATAATTGCTTTAGACTAGATTTTCGAGTTTTGTTTTATTGCTGAAATGTTCAAAAATGCTCACGAATATCCCATAAACAGATTTTTATTGCTGAATTATATAGACGACTATCGCTAGTGATTTTGTAGCCTCATTTCAATGGCTATGTTCTTTTGTTTCTAATTATATATAGCCTAATTTATTCTGAATGGCTCATCGGGGATGCCACTCAAAGACAATACAGAGAGTTGTAACTTGGCATGTTATAACCAAGTTGAGCTTAATTATTAGACAGTTTACAGTCTAAGCTTACTTGCAGTGGGCATGTAGAAGCTACAGTTTGCTAGAAATGTTAAATGCAGAATGAAGAAAGTATAGTCCAGTTGAGGGTCCATTACAAATTGCAGAAATAGTTATGAGGTCCTTCCCTTTATAATGTATCTTTTATTAACATGCCGTTAAAACAAAGAGGAAGCAAAAGAGGAGCCATTATCCCATCACTGGGGCAGTATACAGTGGGACACTACTGTGGTGAGCTCTGGTCGTTCTTCAGTAAGTTAGATATAGAATTACCATGTGATCCAGTGTTTCTGTTCTTCAGTATACTCAGCATTGAAAATGGACATTCCCATGGCATCATCAGTTAAACTACTTAAAATGTTCAAACAACCAAAGTGTCCCTCAGCAAATGATTTTTAAAGTATATACACAGTGAAACATAACAATTAGAAAAAAGCCACAACACTTTGACAAGCCACAGTATGAATCTTGAAATCTTTTGCTAGCCTAAAAAAGGAGACAGAAAAGAACACATACAACATGCTATGATATATGCAAGTAGGTAGATCCATGGAGGTCTGATGAGTCAGTGCTTAAGATCTACAGCCTTTCCTGTAGGGACAATATAAATATTTAAGAAGAACTAGATAGTGATAATGGTTGTACATGGTACTTATATTGTAAATACTAATGAATCTTGCATTTTGAAGTTATCAAATGCAAGGTCTGCAGAAAGAGCTCATCCAGTGAAATGCTTGATGCACAAGCATGAGGACCTGAGTTTCATCCTTAGCACACATGTCAAAGGCTTGTAATCCCAGCACTGTGGAGGAATAGACAGGAGGAATCCTGGAGCTTACCACACACACTGATAGATGGACTCCCAGATATGGTGAGCCCAGTTCCCATGGAATCCCCTGAGATATGCCTGAGTGTGACTTCTAGCTCCCATGTACAATGCTACACACCTTGTACACATGCACATATACACAAATAAGAAAATTTTTATTTGTCTTTTTCTATAATTTTAGCAGAAGTCAAAATTAGGTGAGTGATTAAAAACAACAAAACTTAAGCAAAAAATCACTTATGTCAGTACTTTCAGGGGGGCTAGAAGTATTGCGGACTACATAGACAGTAGAGAAGGAAAGTAGCAAGATGTGTGTGCAAATTTTAATGTTTTTAATACCATGTGTGATCCAAACAAAATGATTATTGAGTCAGGGCAAGATCAAGGCCATTGTGGGGAATTTAGTGAGACACTACCTCAAAATAAATAGTAAACAGATGGCAGAAGACTGTGGTTCAGTGGTGAAGTCATTTCAGGTTAGTACTGTTGTTCCTTATTCCTAAGCTTTAGTCCAGACAGGGCACTTCGTTTTTATACAGCATTACTAGGCCAGAGCCTCACCTATCCACTTATGAACTATTTGCTGTTAATTTTGCAGTATGAGGTTATGAAGAAGTCTTCACATCATGAGCTTGGCTTATGGCAAGGATCTGCCAACCAGAAGAGGATGGGGAGGGTAGTGTGGGGGGGCTAAAGGAGCAGTTGGTGTTGCTGGGAATGTAGCAGAGATAGAGAGCTCTGTCGCAACTTGGGCTCTCATAACCAAAGACTCTTTATTGGCTAGAAGATGCTGGGTATAAGAAACAGACAGGCTGATAGTGGCTAAAATGTGCTTGTGTGGAATAATTTTTACATTATAGAGTATGTAAAAAATTTGAACTTGGCTTTAGTCTCAATCTGCAGGGAAGAAATAAAAACCACACAAAATAGAGACCAACACATAACAGTCATATAATGGCTGAGAGGGATGGCCTTCTGGAGTGACAATTATCTGTATCTTACTTTAGGAAACTGTATTTGTCAAAACAGTGCCTATTCACTGAATATTTGGTCTTGTGTTTTTCATTGTTGTGTAAGTTTTAATTATGAGACAACTCCTAAGTAAATAGTGGGCTTTAGTTAACAATACACATGCCCCAAAGCAATTCATGCTGAAATTACAGAAAGGAAATGAATTAATGAACCCATAGATAGTTCCATAAGGGATAAGGTGAGCCATTTTGCTAAAATATCTAGGTTGGATTGTACATATATTTATTATGATAGTATTTCAAATTTAAGATATTTTCATAATGAAGTTGCAAGGAACTACTGTGTGCAGAAGCAGCAGTGAGATCAGTGAAGACACTGAGCCATTGCATTTAAAACAAACAAACAAACAAACAAAACACATTTGAGTTCCATGGTTGATAAACAGTTTCATGCCTATAGAAACCTCTTTTTGTGGTTGAACATTTGACTGACTGACGTGTTACATGTGGTCCATTTCAGAGACGGTCATTCTGCTAGCATTGACACATGTGCATTTCTGTCGTCACTCATGTGCTCCAGTAGGACTCTACTGATTGATGGTCCTGTGGAACTTCAAAGAGGCCTGCAGAGGCAGGAGAGGCATCTTTTCCTATTCAATGATCTATTTATTGCAGCCAAAATCAAGTAAGTAATTTGTATATACTGAGAGTAATCATTATAAACTTGAATTTCCTCTAACAAAGACCACAGTCTCCACTTGGTGCTTACACTAAGAATGTCTGCCCTGTATTAAATGACTAATATTGAAAAAAAAATCGTTTGTGTTTGGATGTTCATGGATGTTTTGCCATATGCATGCAGTGCCTATAAAGCTAGAGGAGAACATCGGATTCCTTGGAACTGGGGTTACAGATGGTTGTGAGCCAATAGGTAGTTGCCAGCAGTTGAAGCTGGGTCCTCAGGAAGAACAGCCAATGCTTTTAACCACTGAGACAATTCTTCATCCTCTCTAACTAGTATCTTAAATGAGGTGCTCAGGTTTTTAAAGTTGTTTATTAAAGTGTTTAGGCTCCTGTTTGTGCCATGTCTTCAGTAAACATAGGAAGGAGGGGCAGCAAAGGGTGTGATGCGTGTGGTTCCTGCTCCTCTAGAGCCTGAACTCTCACAGGAAGTGGAACGTGGCAGCGCCCATCTTTGTGAGAGAAGAGATGCAAATAGTGACCAAGACTGGGAACAAAGCTTGAATGACGAAGTAGGAAGTCAAAGATGAGGGTGTGTGTTATGTGCATCATTGGGGTAAAGAATTATTAAAGGATGAAAAGCAATAGCCATTCAAGACCAGGAGAGGATTAGCTTAAAACTACCAGGGCCTCATGCAGTTTGAGTCAGGACTCAGGATTAGTTAGCTGGCTTTTGGTTTCCTTTCACTTGGTCTTCTCCCCAGTACTTTTCATGACATGGTACCCTGCTTTCTACATAACGAAAAACCTTTCAGAAATGCTAACGCTGCCATTTCTGACCTGCGCTATTAGCCACACAGACCAACGTGGGTGCAGTATGGAACTTGACAAGGGTGCGACAGGGAGCAGAGAACACTGGGGGATGCTTCAGAAGCTTGGAATCACTTAGGAGTTTGGAATTTAATCTTCAGTTTCAATTGGGGAATGCCATAATATGGTTCATCATTAAAAAATACTTACTCATTATAAACAGTGCTTTCTGGTAAACAGAGTGGAAAACAATGAGACTTGGTCCCCTTCATGCATCATTCCTTCCAAGTCCTTATAGTATAAACCTCACTGAGCTTTATATTCTCTGTAGTAGAGGCAGTGGGGGGAGGACTTCCTCTCCTGTGCTGTTTCTTTGATTTCGTTACAGCCTTTATTCACTGAAATGATTCTGAATGGTAGGAAATCCATCTCCCTGGGATTTCTCTTTATAGTTCTCAATTCCTTCTAAATACTTAATTCTCAGACCCACCAAGAGTATTAAATCTGTGAATTTAGTCAAAGTATATTGTATTTCAGTATCTAAGGAAGATTAGGAAGGAATTGTCAAGAAGCAATGACAGCTGACTCAAGGCAGCTGACTTCTCGGTCCCGGGCTGGATGCAGCCACTCTGTTAGCACCGCTCTGTTCTGTTTAGTGGCTGTTTTGGTTTCTCTAGTTTACATTCTATTTTTATGTTACAATTTTCCAGGGTTTACAAGAATATACTAGAAAATGACTGGGAAAAAACACTTAAAATGTAAAATTTAAGGTAAAAGTGCCACAGTCTTAACCATATTATTTGAAAGTGTATTATGAATTTCTGTGATCCCAGGCTCATTTGCAGTATCTAAAATGGAAAGAGTTAACATTTTATAAATCATATATTTATGTACATTTACTGAAATAATTTTGAAAGTAAGCAAGTTGCAGATAATGAATTAACTTTTATGACAAATTTAAGTTGGGTTCTGATCCAAATCTAGTACTCACCATATAGAAAAAGTTATAGCTATTTACTGCTGTTAATGCAGGCTTGAGAACTAAGTTTGCCCAGCATTTCAAAGGCCTAAGTAACTGTCCATTTTATAATCCGGTGTTTCAGGGACAGGAGGTAGAGACAAGACGACATTTTTTTTTTTGTATTTTTTAACAAATACAGAACTTCCTGTAAAAAATAAGTGCACCCATTTTGGTTTTTATCTCACTAGATATAACAACAATTTTAAGATAAAAAACAAAATAAAGCTAACTGACATGTGGACAGCAAGTTGTGTGGACGAAGTGGGAGAAGGTAGCATGAACGCCTTGAAGTCCTTTGTGCTGGGCTGGCCCACTGTGAACTTTGTGGCCACTTTCAGGTAAGAATATGGCTTGTCCTTAGGTTTACCTCTGTCAGATACTAACTAGAATAATGTCTGAGACGAACAGAAATAGTTTTACCAATTTCATCTTTAATATTTAAGGAAAATACTCCGCTCTGATTAAATATTGAGTAATTCTTTCTTTGCCAATACAAGTACTCAAATGGCTGACTTTCTATCATAGGACTATTGGATTAAAATACATAAAAATTAGTGATCAATACTGGAGATTAGAGGAGTAATTCACATTGGGTTAGCTGGGTTTTCCTTTTATTTTTTTTAACTTTATGGAAGTAGAATTGATCACGCCATCTAGAAACCATTCCATTCTTAATGTCTAGGAACTTGTTTAAAATATTGAGACTTCAAGCCTGATCAGTCTTTTCAAAGCATGGAAAAAGCACATTCACTGAAGCACAGTTTATGAATTAGCACAATTAAGTCTGAATAAGAGGTAGTTTTGAGTAACTTATTTGCTCTCAAATTTTTTAAAATTTTGTATGCTAAGTTCTGATTTGGTATCTATAGGCACATTTCTATGTTAAAGAGTATAAATTAGTTTTCACAAGACTCAGCTCCTAAGCTGGTCTGTGTTTAGAGAAAGCATGGATACGGAATATTTGTCTCTCAGCCTGAGTATGGTTATTTGATTTTCTGGCTCAGGATGAGCTGAAGAACACTCATAACTGTGGTTCTGAACAGCAGCCCCAGGACTGGTTTCCATTCTAATGACTTGAGGGTTCATCACATGCACATGAAGGCTTTCCTTCATTCTGCTTCTCTTCCTGCTTTGCCACTGAACTGCCTAGGCAACCTGCTGAAGTCAGACTGCTAACCTTTCTAGACTGTTCCTCTCTGGCCAAGGAGCAGATGTGCCGCTCCGTTCTGTTGTGCACTGTTGACCTGCATGGGATCTTAAGGACTTGTTTAGCAGATGCACATTTTTGTGTCATTCTTTATTTTCATGACAGATGTTTTAACTGCTTTGTAAAAAGAAGTGAATTTTATGTGGGGGTGACCACATATTACAATGAATCTCCACTCTTTTTAAGAGGGGTGAAATGTGGGGCTATAGTGCTTGGGCAAAGCACGGTTGAAGGTTAATATTTCCAGTAATGTCCTGTGAGTCTCAGTATAATTTGAGAAGAGCAATTCATTTCTATAGTATTCACTGAAGTATTCTATAGTATGTCCCAACAACTCTAATTGAATCACAAACATCTGTCAAACTGAGGAAAAACTGACAAACTCCCTAAACCATTCCGCCTCAGACTGCTAAAAGGAAACACAAGAAAAGGAAAGACTAAGAAATTGCTATAGACCTTTTCTAAGAAGCCATCATCCCTAAATGTGATGTGTGGCCCCAAACTGGCTCCTAGAACAGAAATAAAAAGTCATTTCCAGAAGAGTCGATGAAATCTGAAAAAAGTCAAGAGAGTGGTTATTAGTAAACACCACTGTTTCCTGGTTTTGACAGCTGGGCTGTGACTGTAGGAGAATGACAGTGGAGAAACTGCAACTGGCTGAGAAAATTCAGGAATTTACTCTTTTCTGTGTAACTTTTCTGGAAACAGAATTTTTCCAAATTAATAATTTACTTTTTAAAAAAGATACTTGAGAAGTTCTGCCTCTGGTATTAAAAAAAAAATCATCTTAACAGACTGACTGCCCTGTAGACAACTGCTTAAAATATTAAGCAAAGCATAAACATGAGCAGCTACTTGAGGTTTATGGAGAGCAGAGACTTGGGAGGAGAGGTATTAACTCTTAAAGGAAGCTGTAGCTTGTCCTGGTGTGAAGTAATTAAAATTCAATCTGCAGCCACAGGTACCAGATGGAAGACAATGGATACACAGTAGTTCCCAGTTAATGTACAAAAGCTACCCAAGAGCAGAATGCCCTCCTCTGCCATTGGAAAGCAGGACAAGGAAACCCACAGACAAAAATGTAGAGCAGGCAGACTTTTTATTTTGTAATGTGGGTGCTAGAACACTTTATTATAAATTGAGATGTACATGAGGCATGTATTCACACAAGCATACCTACACAGTTTTTTAATGAAAATTAACACTTTTTGCCCTCTTTAAATTTATAAAATAGTTGTATTCCATGAAAAAATGCATAATATGCCATGTGATTGCCAACCCTGAAAGATTGCTTATATGAATATAGTTATATAATAAAGTTAAAACAAATTACAAATATGTATTAAACATTTTTCTGAAACAGTAGTATGGTTTCAGCTTCTATAGAGACTAGAAATATTGTTAAAATTTGTTATTGACAGACTCAGATGAGAATAAATTGAATGAATTTTTATATTTAAACATCAAATTCAGCAGTAGTAATTATACATTCATATTAACCAAAAGGTTTTAGTAATAAAAAAATCTACTAAATTATGATTCTGCCTTGTTCATTTAAGAGGAAAACAAAACATTTCCTGAAAGTAGACTGGTTTCCATGTGCCAAATCTTGTTCTAATCTCAATATTAAGGATACTTTCTATTCTTATTAATGACACCATAAGCCAAAAATAAAAAGCACTGGGAGAGAATGATTAATCCAGTTTTACAGATAGGAAAACTGAGGCTTCAGATAAGCAGCTTGCCCACAATGATCACACTTACATACAATTTTGAAACCAAATATTTTGTTGTCTTTCCACCAAACAAACCCATGGCATATTAAGAAGCATCTGCCTTGGATCCACCTAAATGTATTTAATAAAGCTATCCAGAACTGTGCAGTCTTTCCCAGGGTGCAGAAATGCCTGTAGCATCTTCTAAGTGGTATGTGAAGGTTGCAGCATACATGTACAGCTGCATTCACAGCAGCAGGTTGTTGATTCAGTTACCTGAATTGGCAGACTTTAAATGTTGCCATCAGTATTTTGTATGGTTTATGGTTTATTTCTCTTCTTTTTTTTTTTTTTTTTTTTTTTTTTTTTTTTTTTTTTTTTTTTGTTGCAGCTCTCCAGAACAAAAGGACAAATGGCTCTCTCTCCTTCAAAGGTATTTTTTCAGTGCACATATTTTAATATTATTAATCTGTGGTTAAACCAAACATGTTACTGCAGAGATGTGCCCTAGTCATACCCCATTCTTCTCTTTAATGGAAATTGACATTTATCTGCAAAACAACCTATTGTTCAGGTTGTACATCAGCTAGAACATACTGTAGATAAAATTCTCTCATTACAAGTACCTCTTTCTAGGAAGGGGAACACTGGGGTCATAGTAGAAAGAAATGAATCACTGAAGTCTTCTCCCTGTATAGTTAGTCTTCAAGCTACCAATTGGAGCTGGCCATTTCTTCAAAGTGCATTTTAAATCCTCATAATTGCAGGGTTTACTCAAAGCATCTCAAAAATGGTAGGGTTATTATCCCTACCATTGACTGTACCAAATAAAATGGTCAACATGAGCTTATCAGAGAAAAAGTTCTTCCTTCTTCCCCCCATCTCAGAATAATCATGATTAATACTATGCCAGGCAGATAAATGAGAAATGAGTTCATTGTACAGTAGCAGTGTATAGTCAGGTGCTCCCTAGAAGGGAGCTGTTCAGAGGAGACAGGGAGGCTGTAAGGACAAACCATCACTCAGAGGTACCTTACTTGTCTCACCTCCAACACCACTTATGGATGTCCCATGCCTAATGGCCTGGGGGGAAATTCTCTTTCAACTTATCATATAATCTGATTGTGCTGCATGTTTTCATGTGTCTTTCTCCCCTGCTCCCCTACAAAAAAGCAAACAAGTGTACTGACAAGATTATCAAAATAGGTTGGTTTTTTTAATTTTAACGAGTCATCAGTGAATCCCATCTGACTCAGCGTTGTTTTGGGTTGCTGTTGCATTTGAATAGATACATCACTCTAGAAAAGGAGAAGGATTACCCGAAGAGCATTCCCCTCAAAATCTTCGCCAAGGACATTGGGAATTGTGCCTACGTAAGTGTTTCTGAGCCAGAAAATTAAACGCCAGGTCCCTGCATAGGTAGAAAATATTGTGTGCTACAGAATTTGGAGGTACCATGGTAGGGGTGTGTGCATGTGTCTTTATATGCATGAAAAGCAGATGCTAGAGAGAATGAAGCAAGGAAAATTCATATTAACTGCAATATTCAATATTTTCCCTTAGAACATGGCTTGTTGGAAATCTCGTCTCATGGCGTGGATATTTGTGTGTGTCCATGTCGGGGCAGCTGCAGAAGCTTGTAGTCACCCCACAGAACACGTTTGTTGAGTAGTTCTGCCCAGCTTGTCACTTCAGTTGGGTGCTCTTGAAAACTCATTGAGTTGTTATGAATTAAATCCTTGAGATTAAAGAATAAATCTGACAGAGATGACTTTACCTCAGGATCACTATGGTTTTATGATAAACATCAAGTCTTTAGCCTCAAGAATGTATTTTTTTGCTAGTTAAAATTGTGACCTAAGAGCCAAACCATTATCAACCATGAACAAGATGGGAACTTGCCTTTTCATGATGGAGTGGACTGTCGTACCCAACAGCTCTTGGTCACAGTCATTGTATGTGCAAAAAGTAGTTCCTGAGAGTTCTGTTTTACTATAAACAACAAAAGTTACACAACTCCTAAGAGCCAGCTCTCATGGCTTAAAGGACATACTCAAAAGTTTAGGCTAAGGAACTCTCAGATCTCCTCTAGTAAAGTAGAGAAAAACAAAAACTCTAGTGTGTTTCTGCTTGCTTCAATATGATTGTTTTCATCACATTGAAGTAAGGAAAATACCTCCTTAAAAGACTGATATCCCACTCATTTTTGAAGATTTGAGATGTGGTCATGGGTAAGTCAAGGTCCAGTGGTACATTCAGGTTTTTCCCTGCATGAGCGTCAGTGTAGACTCTTTTTCAGGAGCCTTCACTTCCAGAGTGAATGTGAAAGTAAATCTTTTATTCTTAGCCTTAAGTTGTATGTAGCTTGTTGATGAATTCTGCTAAAGTCAACACGTTTTTAGATTTGGCCACTTCATATTTCACTAGGCAGGAAGCACTCACTGTATGCATTTGTTCTGTTTCTGAGAAAGGCTTGCAGGGAGATAAACTTCGATAACTACAGTGCTGAGTATATATGTGTCCAGTGTGAAAACAATTGTCTTAGACTCTAGCTATATAGGAACATGGACACCTCACTCTACAAAGGAATCTATGGAAGAGTTTCTTAAATGGAATGGATAAAGTTTCAGACTTGGTGGGGGGAACATATCCTTTTATAAAAGCCTATTTTAGACTGAAGGCTGACTTGTACCATTTTTGTGCCACTCTAATAGATGGCAGACATTGGGCCTTTCCGGTCCTCCTTATTGGGCTCTTGAGATGTTTTAGTATAATCCTCGGGAGGAAAAGAAACTCATGAAACTAGTGCACAAGCTTTTCAAAAACGGGTTCAATTGGTAGTCTGTCTTATCGGGTAATTGGATCATAGGTGGTTCTTGTGTAGACACAAGAATAGACAAATGATGAACGTGAATGGGTATCACCTTATTTCTTTCATGTCATTTTGTTTACACTTATATAACTTATTTGTACTATGTAAGTAAGCCCTGTGGTGAGGGGCAGAGCACTAGCTGCTAGTTTTTCTAATAATTATCAGATATACTTAGGTGTGTGGCCAAGTTAATTTTCAATTGCATGCTTTGTATGTGAGTGTCTTGGAGTCCTGTGCACTCTCCCAGAGACTGAGGCTATAGTTGGTTTCTCTCCTATGCATCTCAGAATGTCTTTCTGTTAGTGGAGAACTATGGTAGATGGCCCTATCCAGATGACCGAATGAGTTCCCCAGAACTTTCATTTTTTTCATAGTCTCATCTATTTTAAGCCATCAAAGGACTATAATACTGCAAACCACAATAGCTCTGGTGCCAACTACTTAGGAAGTTCCTACTCAGTAGGTACCTCTCATCCTTAACTGAGTTCACACCAAAGAAATGAAACTCATACTATAAAAGCAGCACTCTACAGGAGGAGGCCCAGCTCTGTCCCATTCCCATTGGGTTATAGAAATGTGCATGTAGAGACAGAACAAAAGAACAGGATTGCAGTTGTTTTGTGTTTGTGATTGGCTGGGATTGGGGTCACATCTCTCACTCATAGATCTTTCTGAAGCATTTTTTTTCTTTGTGGGTCACATCCTTTAAGAGAAAGGAATGAATTATTCCTGGCCATAATGTTTCAGAGACTGAAAGTAGTCCCTAATGGAGGGCTTGTGCTCTACTCTGTCCATACTTGAGATCAACATTCACCTTTGGGTAATCACCTGACAATCATTGGTGTGCCAATTTTAAACTTTTCATTTATGTCTATATTTTTTCTTTACAGTTTAAAACTATAACAGTAATGAATTCAGACACAGCAAATGAAGTTATCAACATGTCACTACAAATGTTAGGAATAACTGTAAGTTATTTCTACTATATTTTTTCCTTTATATAACATGGTCTTGTTGTATAGCCCAAGTTGGCCTTGAACATGCAATTCCTTTGCCTCCACCATCTAGATACTCTTTTAATCTTTGGTATTTTAGATTCAAAATAGTATTTAGTAAGTCAGAAGTAAATATAACCCCTTCCATCATGACACAAGCAATAATAACAAAGTTACATTTGGCTCCCAAGTGTAAGAAGCAGGAAAGCAGTTATGTTAGCATGATATGGGTGCTGCTCTGTTTTAACACCTCTGTGACCTGAAGGGAGTAATAATATGTATTTCTACTATATGCCCTGTATCCATACACAGAAAGTTTGGTGAAAGTTATAACTTTTACTCACTCATCACTGTTTGACTGCCACCTCCTTGATCTTGAGGTATTATTTTTTATTCTAAGACTCAGTCTTGGGATGATTACCAGTCCCCAAGGGTTTGCTCTGTCATACAGTTTTTTGTGTTGACTGGCTTCAAGTCCTGAGGATGACAGCTGGTTCCTCTTAAGAAGTGGTAAATAAAAGCACAGCCTTTAATTCTGTCATAGAATTCAAGAGCATTTCTGAGCTCACCATGTCAGTCAGTCTTGCTTTGAACCTGACCCTTAGTTTTGTGGGGTGAGTTTGTGATGTTAGTGAAAATGACTGGAATACCTACCCTCAGGAAGGAGAACTTGGAGAGCTGTTCCTTTCTCCTCCCTGCTAGCACCCCAGGGAGTTCCTCCACTAACTGTGGGGCTTTATTTTTAACCACACTATTATATAAACCATCAAGATGGCTCAGCTGTAGGGGTGCTACCAAGCCTGATGACAGGCATTCCATCCCCAAGACCCATTTGGTAGGAAGAGAAAACTAACCCCTGAAAGCTAACTTATGACTTCCACATGTGTGCTGGCACATGTACATACAATACATTTTTAACTATATTGTGACATGATACACCTAACACAACATCATATTACTGCTTATTTTAGGTTTGGTCTTACTCAGTGCTACTAAGCCCATGACTTGAGGCAAGCAAAATTTGGGATTAAAAATTCGGATTAGTAAAATGTAGTTAATATGGTTAAAATGTAATTACATGTTATATGCACTGAGTAAAGTTGGTATTTGTACATTGACTTTTAACCTACACAGACATACCTTGGAATAGAGTGCAGAATTTTGGCTGAAGAAGGATGATTAACTACTTCCTGATGCATTTTCTCAGGCTGTTTCCTTAATGTCTGATCTGCTCAGGAAAAAAGAGAGAGAAAGAGAGAGAGAGATGTAGTTAGGAATTGAGACTATTTTATTACACCCATTCTAAGAGCTGTCTTACAATGTTTTGGACATTACTTGAAATTTGTTTTTACTGAATTGTTCCTCCTCTGACCAAAGGGCAAGATGGAGAAGAAATGAAATGATGTCTGTGTGCATGCACTTGTGGCCAAGAGCAATGTATGGCAAATGTAATAGCCAGAACCTTAACTTAGCTGTAAGTTAAAGGCAGAACAACAAAATGCTTCCAACAGACTTGACTACCTCTATTCTAGCTGTATATAAGAATTTTGCTATGTCTCACCTGAAGGATTCAACAAAGTTTATTATTAGTATTATTTCTTTCAAGTGGAATTCATAATATTGTGAGATTATGAATCACTAGTGAACAATCTTAAGGTTTTCCTTGACCAGGCCAGTTCTCTAGATAGAATTCTTATCCTTTCTGTCCCCAGAACTAAATGGAGTTGCTCAAGCTAAAATCAGTGCAACTAGCTATCCATCTCCAGAAAGCCTCTTGGTCATTTTCCTGCTCAGAGGCCACTGGGCTTAAAAACTGGTCTCTGTGACCTGACTTTAGTCATACAGATAGCATGTTTATGGTTTTCTGGGTAAAATGGTTATCTTGCAGGGGCACATGGGAGGCTAAGTCCACTATTCTCTGAGACCATCAGAGAATCCAAAAAGTCATCATGAGACTTTTAGAACCAGAAAGTGAATTATTCCTCTGTGAAAGGCTTGCTTAGGCCTTCACCCTCTGTGGGCCACCGATAAGAAGGGTCTAATTCCATTGCAATTTGTGGGAACCTATCAGCACAGGGGCTATGGGCATGGGATGTTCAAGAGTGATGGATTCTGTTTTTGAATAGGATATAGCTGTAGGAATAAGCACTACTGTCTCCCAAACCATGTGTACTCCATGAATCTAAGTAGCATAAAATGTCCAAACTCTCTCCTCATTCAGGTGCCTAACATGAAAGATTTGTTTTTGCTTTCTCTCAATCTCAAGGGCTCTGAGAGAGATTACCAGCTGTGGGTGAATTCTGGAAAAGAGGCCGCGCCATACCCACTTATTGGTGAGTGCTGTCAAAGTCTAAGATACCATCCACGTTTCCTTTTGCAATCTTAGCCTAAGTTACACTATCAAGTGTTTACTATGAACTAGACAATGGAATCTTTTCTCTCAGGCTGCTAATGATTATAGCTGAGGAACATATATTTTCCTCTTGGCAGATCTTGCCAAGCCTTCTTTTTTTTGGGGGCGGGTTCCTTCTCCATAAGAGAGCAGTGTGCATTAGAATTCTCTTGATGCACACATTTGTTTTTCAGAGTCTTCAGTTGCCTGTTGTCTTTGCTATCCCCTGAACTGATGACAAAGCTCTCTCTATATATACACAGAGTACTGTGTATGCTACAGTGGTGCATTGTTACCCATCCCTGAGCATGTAACATCTGCTTTTAACATCACAAAGAAAGTGACAGTAGCCCATTTAAACTCCTAAAAATCTTCACTGACTAGTTACCAACTAACTAGTAATTCCATTTATTAGATCTTTAGCCAAATTTCCATTTGTTTTTAGGATTCTTTCCTTGCCTGTGAGACAATGCCTCACTATGTAGTCCAGGCTAGCCTAATTTCAAAACACCAGTAGATTATAACTTAACTTATTTCAGCTATTTATTTGAAAACATCTGTTGGTTAGTATTTACTCTAATTAACAAATAGGGTGATCAAAATAAGGTCTAGTATCCATTGCAGATCATAAAACAATAAGCACAACAATTTGTTAGCAATTTTGAAACACCCTCTACCTGTGGGATACTGTGAAGTATGTGTTGTATACATTATTTTGTGCAATCATTCATCAGTGAGGTCACACTTGAATGGTTGAGAATTTCAAGTGATCTAGGTAATTAAAACCAAACTTTTCTGTGAAATATTTATGTACTCTGATATGCAAGAAACAGAAAGCTGCCATGCCATGCTGAGGGCAAAACTGATTCTCTCAGACAGGTTTGTTTTTAAATGCTATCATTTATGCAAAAGTGAATAAGCAACAATGAAATGTTATTTAAAAATAAAATAAATATTTAAAATAATTTTAATAAATTAGAACTAAGTATATGGTAACTTTTAGGCATAGATCCACTTTAAACTTGACTGGGTACTACAACTCTAAACTATGTAATTGGAAACTTCTGCTGATAGGACCTTCAAGGCAGTGTGGATTAGCTGGTAGTCATTTTTATAGATTAGTTTTGTGGTGATGTTGCTTTAGGGGCTGCCTTGCCTTAGTCTGGGGTGGTTGCTGTAATGTATAAATGACAGCATAACATTTGCCTTGTATGCTTTGTTGGGTACAAAGAAAGGGCTTGCTGAGTTACATTCAATGATTATTATAGGAGAAAATGCAGTATCTTTGCTTAAAGGAGATAAATATATATATACATATATGATATAATATATATATATTATAGCAGCATCGAAGGATTATACCACAGCAATGGGTCTCCTTGGAATCGGGTTATGTTTAGATGTGCACGATTCAGTTTCCCTTACTTTGTCCATTCATTGCTGCATCTATATTCTAAACCCACTACAGTTCTTTTGACTGATGCCTATGAATGCCAGCCTCAAAGAGAAGCAAATCAGAGAATCCAGTCCCAGGGCTGTGAACAACTAATTATACAACTAACATAATTAAATACTGTCTCCCACACAAATGTGCTATATAGCAGTCAAGGTGAATCTTTGGTAGAATTTCTGGGGGTTGTTGGTGGTGGTCATTTTGTTGTAGTTGTTTTGTTTGAAGATATGGCCTTAGTAGCCCAGGTCCTATCTTGCACCCACTATAGTATTCAGGCTAGCCTTAAACTCAGTGATTCTCCTGTCTCAGCTTCCAAAGTATCGAGTTTCAGGCATGATCTACCACCACACTTTTGTACTAAATTTGTGTTAGGGAACACAAACTATGAAGGGGGGTGACTTGCTACTCCACTGCTGGGTTGAAGTAATTCTTACCTGACAGGCATCTTTGTCCCTATTTTCAAACATAATGTTACCAACTAGTGTTTCCTGTTTGATCTATATCATGCTTATATGGCAGCCAAGGTAAATATTGTCCATTATGGATTTAGAACACAGATCACTAAAGATTTATAAATCCTTTGGTGGCAAGGAGAAAATAAGATACTCTTAAATATTATTATATGCAAACCTAGAAAACACTAACTATTCAATTCATAAGCTGATGTCTACAGCCCTTCTAAGGATTCTTTGAAGATTTTTTTCCTTCTCTCACCATTCATCTGCTGTGAGACAACCACTCTGATTTGGTAGAGCCACCTGCAATACTCAGAGGCCCTAGTTGTAGACTAGGCACATGGGATCTTTCAGCAGACAAAAGGATTCTTTATCCCAGATGTCCCAGGTGTAAATCACTGTACGCCCCACTTTACAGCACTTGCTGGTGGTACTCAGTCAGCCTCAAGTCTGCATAGATTTTTCTCTTTGTAGGACACGAGTATCCTTATGGAATTAAAATGAGCCATCTCCGAGACACTGCCCTTCTGACACAAGGATCAAAAGACTCCGCCACCCCATCCCAGCTCCAAGAGCCCTTCCTCATGGAACAGCTGCCCCGGGAGATGCAGTGCCAGTTCATCTTGAAACCCAGCCGCCTGGCGACAGCCCAGCAACTGAGCGGTGAGTCGCTTCCCCTCCTTCACAGAACCCTCTTTGAGCAAAAGCTTGCATTCCTGAACACAAATCTAACACAAAGGCGAAGACCCAAATGAACCTTCAAATGTGGGTGGGTTTTCAAAAGAAAAGATGGAATTTTGGAAGCTGTCTCTATACACTAAACTAAGCAATAGGCTTTACTGAGTTACACTCAGAAACAAGGGACAATACTCTGTCCCCTCATCCCTCGCCCCTTTAACCTCGTGCCCACTGCAGGTGCTTCAATGCTTTCTTTGTGCTATAATACACTCCCCTTGTGTGTTTCCCCCCCTAAATGATCACATTATAAAAGGGAGCCTGTCTATGATGGGTGTCAGAAGGCTGTGATGCTCTGACTGGGATCTTGGTCCTGATAAGTATGTGAAGACTAATATGATTTCTACCGAGCTCTCCCCTTAGCCTACTAATCTAACATGAATTTCCTGTGAACATAGCAGTCTCGTTGCTACCCAATAATAAAGGCTGCATTATGGTGAGTGTGATGCTCAACAGAAGAGCATTATGATTTGCCCTGACCCAAGCTTGCACTAAAGCTCTCAGTCTGAAGCAGGACTGTATAAGGAAACAAAAGAAAATTGAAGCCCCAAAGTGTAAGGGTGATAGGAAATTGAACCTGCATTTCTATGTCTGCCTCTGTCAACTGGTCCAGTGAATAGTGACATTGCCTTCTGCAAATGAACAAACTCAAGGAGCAGGAGCTTTAAAGAGAAGGCATGGCCCTCGAGAGATCAGAGGCCACCCTCCCTCCTTGTGACAGATTATTGGCATCAGCTGAGTGCCAGATGAAACTCTTCATCTGCGCTCCCATTACTGCATCATTCAGGACAACGCGCCTTTTCATTTCTGACCTCACGGCTGAATGACCCTACTTTAAGAAAAAAATGTGTGTTCAGTTATCCAAACTTAGAGGGAAGTAACAAATCAGTGCTCATCATAAACGTTTTCTTGCTTTAAGTGTTAATATGCAGTGCCAAGGTTTTTTCAGTTGGGATCTCCTCTAATAGATTTAAATTCTTTAATTGTTTTCTTATACTAAAACACCTGGAAGTTTCTAAAATAATTGTAGTCATCAGGTACAAACTCAGTTTCCACTCCAAGTTTTGTTGGGCTAAAATGGTGTGTAGCAGTTCTGTTGTGGTAACAGCCTTTGCTCGCTATGATTTTCCTATCTATAAGCCCATGTCTCCTTCCCTCACCTACCAAGTCTACCGCTTCTACCATATCCCTGCTTATGTTTGCATGTTCTTCCCACTTTAATGCATGCCTAGTACATGACTGCTGAGCACTTTGAAGAAATCATACAGAAGAATGGCAGCTTGGCATCACTAATAAGCAACCTCAAACTGGCACTCATACTGACTGGCTAATCTGAATCACCTGTTGTATACTCATCTTCACACACAAGTCAAGCTCACCTTTGTCTTCGGGTGGCCTGGCCTCGAGAGCTACACCTCACTGCAGATCAGCAGCAGAGATTTCCTAACTTTGCCAACATCAGCTGTGCAAACATACTTAATGGTCATCATTTTCTCTCCTATAATGGTACTGAGTCTGGTATTCTATGGCTGTATAGCACATCCTTGGGTCATTTTGAGGTACTGCTTTGGAGATATTGATTTTACCCACTAAACAAGAAAGCCAGATACTTGTCTCTATTCCAGCACCTGGAGCATCTTAAGTGCTCAGTAAATACTTGCTGACTGAATAGGTAGGTTAGTAGGTCTTTTAGTTGCTAAATTTAAAATTGCCACAAGAATTTAACTAATCTAAGTAGAATATGCTGACTCTTCTGCCTTTAAACTCATGGTAAGGGTTTTTCATCCACTCTGTGCATTGGCTTGTTTTCTCTCTTGGAAGATGGTGCCTGCATCATCTGCACTCAGGGTAAACAGGGGGGAGGAAGAGAGTAGCTAAAGCCTATGTTTCCAAGGCACTGAATCACCTTCTCTGTAGCTACCAACAGCAAGTGCAGAATTCCCGTACTTGTGGGTAGGTTTAGGGTGATATCAAGTAGATTTTCATGATGTATTGCTTAGGAATTCCCTGGCTTTTTCTGTAAGGGGCCTGATAGTAAAATGTATTAATCATACAAAGTACTGAAATTCTAGAATTTTTTTATCTGCGTGTAATTCATTTGTTATAGCATGATGAGAAAATTTGGATGCTATGTGAGAAAAAGTAATTTCCACAAATGTCTTGTTGGTAGAATTCAAAATCTAATCAAGAACCATGTCTGCCAATGAGAAGAATTAAATTTGGGAGTAGAGCCATACTATTTTGCTTATTTGGAATTTGAAGTTCTTCATCTAATCATAGAAGTTGAATGCAAATGTTCTTATGAATAGTGAAATTTTTATACTTCATTCTAAAACATTTCACAGCTAAGTTTTTGCTAATACTAATGCCATTGTAGAATTTTATTAGATTCTCCTTTGACAATTTCCTCTTAGCATTTTATTGCAAATTAATCACCTCAGTCATAGTTACACGGATTTTGAAATGTGGAAATTTACTTTGTTCTTGTATCAAAGGTTAATTATAAAAAAAAAAAATGAGGAGGAAGAAGAATAAATCAGGGTGAGCCTAGAAATTAACTGCTGCAAGATGTCTTCAGCATGGCTGTTCTGTGGTAGTTTTACATCAAGGCGCTAATCTGCTTACAGTTTTAGATCAGAGCCAGGTGTGGTGGTACACATCTGTAATCCCAGTACTCTGAATGCTCAGGCCGGAGAATTATAAGTTAAAGAATGTTACAGTTAAGCATCTCTAAGCATGATACAAATGAGATTATTGGCCTGTGTGATGATATTCATTCATGTTGCCAAATAGTGTCTACCTAGAGCTTAGCGTTGTATTGAATACCGCCTTAGTTGGCTTGACAGGTGAGCTTCCTCGGACTACATGCAGCACTGCACAGCACAGATCAGTGCGGGTGAGACCTGTCCCAGGCCAGCTGCCCACTGTCTGCACCCACTAACAGGAGACCTCCCGTCACCATAACTGCCGGCCGGCCGGCTGTCAGTGTTGTCACTGCTTCTGGTGCTGTCTGTCATGTGCGGCCCACATGCCACTATGGAGGTTGTTTGCAGTACTCAGAGCTTCACTGTGATACAGAAAACATGGCCATATGGTTCCATCACCCTTCTTCCCATCTTCTGGGGCCCAGCTCATCACTAACGTAAATCAGAATTTAAAAGGACACTGGAGGGTAAGGCAGGATTGCTACAGAGTAAAGACACCATGTCAAACAAAATAATAACTATATTAGAGATCCCTGAGACTTACCCTCGTCCCCAACGAGTAGGTCTGTATTGGAAGTTTCCAAACATAAACATTAAAATTACCCAAGCGGCACTTCTAACAAAGCAGGTCATTCCCCTACTACTTTGGCTCTTTTTCTGTACCCTGTGTTAACATATAAAAGATCATCTACGTTCTTAGACTGTGAGAACATTTATCCCAAGTCTTGTGTGTGTGTAGCAAAGCAGAAGTTAAATAAAGATTGAATGGCTTAATTATTCCTAGAATGGAGACACTAGAGTGAGCAGTTGGGATGGAAAGGAGCTGACCAAACTCCAGCCCAAACTGACCCAGATCTGTAGCAATGCAGGCTACTTCCCACATGTGCTCTGACCTAAGGCTACACTGAAGGTGAACTGAACTTTATAGAAGATGGTAAAACACCGGGACACCCTTTGTACCCTGTCTGTCTGCTGCTCCCCAACATGAATGTGCTACTCCGAGCAAGTATACTTATAGTTGTATGGCCAGAAGACACGTTAGTTAAAGCTTTTTGGTTATACTCTAAAGTTGAATTATTATTTTTTTTGGATTGAGTTTTATAATGTACCATGAAAAGAATCTAGAAAAGTAAATTTACACACTTAGTTCATTATATGAACTTGTTGTGATTTTTTTGTCATCAGCCTTCGTCATTTAAAAAGTATCCACTAAAATGCCAAAAAAAATTCTTTTTCAGTCCTGAGGAACCTGAAGTCTCACACTAAATGTTATGCACAACAGACAGAATGACTGTCACTGAAAATATTTAACTGCATGACTCAATTTTGACTTTATCCTCTATCTACATTCATATGATAGTTGGGTATATAATTTGGTGATAGAACATTCTTAAGTATGTGAAAGCTAAAAATCAAATGTGACAGTTTTAGAATAGGTTAAAATGTACAAACCAGACAGAAAAAAAAAACTACTCAGCATGCATATTAGCATTCACTTTCTATAGACATTTGCACAGGTTGCTAGGAAAATCCCTGCCCGGACAGAAGGAAGAATTGGTTCCCGTTTTTGTTTGGAATGAAAGTTGGAAAGATCAAAGCAGGAAGAAAGTGCCAGAGCCGAGTAGAGTAGTGATGTTCTGTTCTGTCTGCACACTCCTGACAGCTGTTAAGGTCATGGAAGATGAGCACCAAGAGATGTTCTCCACCAGGAGAGCAGAGAGCCCACAGTCATGACCTGGGCAAATTCTGTTTTCAAATTAGCCGAGATAATTTGAAATAGGCCTTTGACAGATGACATCTTTTTCTGTTTAAAATTTAGGAAAGTCTAAATGGGTATGTGGCCAGCAAGAGCACTTCACACCTCAGAGCATTTTCCACTTGCAGTAGCATGAGGAAGACAAGCGTGGGGGGCAATCCATAGTCAAGATGCTGTTTAGTAAAATGTTGCTCATTTGTTTGTCATCCCACAGTTTGGCTTGTTTTGTATTTGGTTTAAGTAGACTTTTCTGAAGAAAGAAAAAGCTGAGTTACTTTATAGTCAAATGATACAAAGGGTTCTTTGAAATTAGCATTTGATACTTCTGACCACGTCTTCCTCGGATTATCTCCTGCCCATGTTCTGTTAGTAGCCAGTGTTGACCAGCAGAACATTGTTTCTGAATAGAAATGCTGTAACCCAGAGTTTAGTGACCAGTTAGTTCCCTGGGCTCCCCCTACAGCAAGTGGGCTGAAGGCTCCTCAGATCTACTGCAAGCTGCTTTCAATCTGCATCATGAATACTTGGTGTAGGTATTATCTAGACATGGGAACAGATTTTACCTGTGGTTATTTGGGGCTCCCACTCTACTTTTCTCCTTCCTGGCATTTACTTTTACCTGTCACTGGTTATGGCTGCCTCTCTCTTAAACTCCTAGGTCTTCCAGCCAATCAGATCAGGTCTCTCTCTCTCCAGATGTTTCCACCCCATCATGGGGGGCAGGGGCACCTGGTTCTCACTAGTCTGCATCCATGCTTCCTTAAACACACTTTTTGAAATTGTGTATTGAAAAAGATACATTGGAAATTTTGCAGCTACCAAGAAGGGGTGGACTCGGGGGATAGGGGACGAGAAGGGAGGATCGTATGTAAGGCATTAGCTTCTTGTCTCTGTCCAGTCAAATGAGACATTCCATCACGCAGCATTCTTTGTTTCTAGAAACATAACAAGAATGATTCCTTCCTGCTTCTTCATCCTCCTCCTCTTTTCTCACTTTTTAATTGTAACCTAATTCCCTCCTCTTCAGCTCTTTATACACCTGTCTCACCTTTAAAATTTATAAATGTGTGTGTTGATGCAAAGTGCTTTCTGCTTAAGTTGTTATAGTTCAGTGCTTTGTTTTTGTCTTTAATTTGTTGGTAGAGATGGAACCCAGGGCCTTGTACATGGCAGTTACTCTACCACCGAACTACATCACCAGCCTAAGAAACGGAATGTCTCTATATTTTAAAATTTAGGTCAGCAGTCCAGTGATCTGCCCCATGACAGTTCTTCCCTAGTTTGTCAGATATTTATAGTAGACTTTCATAGCTAGCATTTTAAGTAACAAGGGACATCCATAAATAAGCACTTCTCCAAGATGGTATAATGAATAATCTACAAAACAAACTGTAGAAATAAGACGGCATGGATCACAAGTTCCCTGCTCTCATTTCTTAGATTCTGGCCAGAAGACATTTAAAAGGAGGCGCTCTATCATCAACTGGGCTTTTTGGCGGGGTTCTAGCACTCACCTGGACAACTTGCCTATGTCACCAACATCTCCTATGCCAGGACAGCTCTTTGGAGTTTCTTTACCAGATATTTGTGAGAATGACAATCTGCCAAAACCTATCTTGGTAAGTATCATTTGAGTCTGTAAACTAATGGGAAAGGAATTTGGTGGAGGAAATGCTGCCGGGTACATCTGTACCCAAACTGAAAAGTTTGTAAACAGCCCCTGGCTTTTAGCTAAGAGTCTCAAAACTTACTTCAAAACTTCAAGTCAGATTTCCTCATTACAGAATCTTGAGGGAGATGTAATAAGAAGACAGAATCTATTCTACTTGTTTTAAGTTAGAGATAGCCCATTCAAACTAGTTTTCAATGTCATCAGAAAATCCACAGGCCCATTTTCCAAATCTCTTGTTTGTAAAGCATCATTCTACTGCTTGTTAAAGTTTTAAACACAGGTTTGTTTATATCTCACATGTTTAACATCAAGATATATTCTCTGGTATTTAGTTGTTTGCAAATAGAATGGGACAGATAATAACTGCTCGGTTTGAATTGTCTCCAACTGGTAAGATAAAATAGTCATTACTACTGTGTTGTCCAGGGTCCATTATCCCCCAAGAAGTCTACTCTGCTACATACACTCTGGAATCTCATGCTTTGTTGTACATCCGTAAGTGCCAGGCATGTGACAGATGTTTTAGTATCTTGTTTACCTTCCACAGTAAAGTTATCACCATCACCCTCACTCTATAAACTCAGACCCTAGCCCAGATTGCACAGGAAATCAAGGGCATAGCTTGCTTCCTGATCTCATAGGGTGTCTGTCTTTTACACTGGATGCAGAAGACACACAGATGAAAGCAAAATTGAAGTACACTTAAAATCAAGTCTCTGAAACTTTTAAGACTGTATTCTTATTAACTATGGTCACCAAATTATGCAAGAAATCTCATGAGCTTATGTAGTATCACAAATGAAACTCAGAGCCAAATATCGGGGGAAGGCTGAAATATCAGAGAGAGGAAGCACCACAGTCAATTCTCACCCAGATGTCTTGCAACTTCCTCAGCCTAGCTCCTGGTTGCTTCTCCCAATCACTTTTGTGTCTGCCTCTTTCTATAAGCCCTTATATACCCTATCCCATCCAGATTAGGATTAAAGGGGTGTAGCCTTGAACTCACAGAAACAGAAGAAGTTCTGTCTCTGGAACTGTCAGATCAAGGGTGGAGGTCACCGCTCCAGGCTCTCCCTGTGCTGAGATTAAAGGTGTGTGTGACTGACTCAGCTGTTTATCCTTGTATTCAAGGTTTAAGAATTTCCTGAGCTATCTGCCTAGGATTTGACTGTGTGCTCTCTCCCCAATATTCAGGTTTTATTAAATGTGTAATATATATATCCACAAGCTTACTTTTTCTTGGACCAGGTATTATCTCTCTGGCTTCTGGTTATAACCACTCTTTGTTCTAAAAACATCATTTGATTCCTTCTAGCCAACTATTCAGCTCCAATCCTTCAGTGCTTAATGCCCTGGTCTTCTGGCAGCCACAGAAGGCAAGTACCTGCTCTGTGCTGGTGTGTGAAGTGCCACTTTTATTTATTTCCTTTGCTTCCTCATAGGATATGCTTTCCTTTCTTAACCAAAAAGGCCCTCTCACAAAAGGCATCTTCCGACAGTCAGCCAATATGAAATCCTGCCGAGAACTAAAAGAGAAACTGAATTCTGGGATTGAAGTTCACCTTGACTGTGAATCCATCTTCGTGATAGCATCTGTGCTAAAGGTAAGGACAGTTCACCCCTTGTGCACCCCAGACTCCTGCACCAAATGTAGAATTCATTCCATTATTAACATCACTTCTGTTTGCAAAGAACCATGGTAGATTTATAATCAGAAAGTCTTAAGTAATATGACACAGCAGATAGGCTCCCATTTCCCTTACAATATTACAACCCCAGGCACAAAAGCAAACTTCAGTTCAGCTGTGAAATACAATTGGAACACACAGAGGATATTACCACAACGAGCACCCTGCTTCTCTGAGTTCCTCACTCCCCGCTGTCCTGATGAAGACAAAGGTTTCAAAACTGAACTTTATAAATTTTCCATAATAAAGAGACATTAACTTCTAACTAAAAATGAGATTTGCTGAAGCCACCTAAAAATCCCATCCCTTCTGTTAACCACTCACGCTATCTAACAGAAGAGCAGGGATGTCAGAGCCTTTTGAGTTTCACCCCAGTTAGAAAGCTCCTCATGTTCTGAGAAATGTCCTGTCATTTTGGAAAATAAACAAGGACCGAGTTGTGAGCAGAGCTTTTGACCATAGTAGTAGTCTCTATAGACCTATCAGACTTCTATTTTCCTAAGGGTTTAGATGCACTGAGCCAGAGGTAGAGAAGGCTGGGGTAATTTGAGGTCCTGAAGCTTGAGAAAATATGGTGGATGTGGTTTGTTTTGCCCTGACCCAGCTGAGTGGCCAGCTGCTAATAGAGTCATCACCAACACTTGTGAGACCCCATGCTGGTTCTTGATGAGCTGTGTCTAAATTCCACTGTAGGCTTTGGCATATGCAAATACCATTCTGAGAATGAGTTAGAGCCATCCAATCTCTTGTACAGGTCACTTCAATCCCAGGATAATACAGATACATGGTATGCTTAACCAGACAGGTATGACACAGACAATATACATTCAGTTCTTCCTTCTTCCATAGAAATGGGTTCTCTCCTCAATTTAGGCAGACTCAGCCTGTGTTATAGAAAAAAATTCCTTTCCTGTCTACATCTTAAAATTATCTGCTAAAGTGAGACTATTCCAATGAAACATGACCTTCACCAAGCAGTGCTTTGGCTTGTAGGAATATTTTCTCTGTAAAAGCAAACAAAAGACAAAAATTATCCAAATGATTAAAGACTCAGGTTCAATGGTTTTATATAACTAAAGTCTCATCACGCTGTATTTGTGGTTTTTCATCTACTTCAGCTGGTTTTAGGGAAGCAGATAAAGCTTGAGCCTTTGTTTCCTTTCTCTGTACCTAGCTTTTAAAAAATAAGTCTGAAGTCATTTACGTCTTTAGTTTTTACTTAACTGATTTTGATTAAATATTAGTTTAGCTGTTCAAACTGTGACTGAACAAAAATTGCTCAGGATAGTATGATGCTGGCCCTTCCTCCCACAAGAGAATCTTATCAGTCCACAGACTCATCACACATGAACCTGAAAGTCCTGTGGCTTAGGCTCTGGTTTTGAAGGAAGGAATTTGATTGAACAGTGCACGTTGGTCATTGTAATTCAGAGTCAACTCCCCATCCTTTGCGGCTGTGATGTCTGCATTTCATAAAATGTTGTTCCAGCTGTGGGAGAGTGCACCGTCACACTGCAAGTTATCTTTCAAGTATGGGCTTAAGATTTAATGATGTTTTTCTTTAAGAAAGATCGTAAATGTCATTTCCATTGAGATTTAAAAAGAGATTTCTAATCGCTAGCCCATTTTTGAGATAACAGATTTTCCTCCTTCTAACTCTACAGCGCCACAGCTGCATTTGATCAGGAATTGTGAAAGCTAGAGGCAGCTTTTGTGCGGGTGTATTTGAGTAACACGTGTCTAGGTACAGTTATAATAAATGTAGAAGAAAAACAAAGGAAAGCAGAAACAGTCCATCTTTCTTAACCCCCCAAAATAAAAAAGGGGGAGTAGGCAGTACAAGTAGAAAGTTTGTAAAATTATCTTGACATCTGACTACATCTGCTTCCCTTGTCTCCTGTTAATAGTTCATATGACACATTTCTAACAATTCAGTAACGGCCTTTGCTGTGCTCACTTACCATGTATACTGTTATATATGCAAAGTGGGTAAGGGTCCTTTCCTGCCACAACAGACTCCATAAGCATTGAGTAGGAGTGTCACACGATTATCTAATTCATCTTAGTACATTGTCACAGCCTCTGTGATACAGAAGCATCAAGTCCCATGTTGGCTTTTAAAAGCTGTGGAGGCAGCGGTAACTATAAAATGCTTGATTTCAGACTTCCATCTGTCTCTGTGGAGTGAAAAGTTACCTGTAAAGGATAACCAGTCACATAACTAAACTGAGTTCTCCCTATCTGATGTTAACTTAGCCTTGTTAGTGCCATTCCTGAAGACAGGTGGCCCAGAACCAATGCCAACACTCTATAAGGACTAAATCCAGTTCGTCTTAGATTTTTGTAAACAAAGGACCCTCAAATAGCAAACACCTGTCGTTACATCCTGTGTGTGCCATAGTCTGGTTGGCTTACACCCATCTCCACCAGTGGTCTTAGCAGAAAAGATAATGTAATACAGATATGTGCATTTACTATACACCAGCACACAGTGCTGACCCTAATTCCTGAGACCCAGCTGTGGGATGCTCTCTTCCCTCAAGTACATAAGTGCTTTTCCATGGTGTATAACAAGAATTAGCCAAGTACCTTGATGTCATTGTGCACCAACACTGGAATATAATGTTCTAAGGTCACAGTCATTTGCTCGATTCATTTCTATATCCCAAATACATCAAACAGCGCTCAGCAATTGCTGGGATGAAGGACTGCCAAATACAAACCTCAAAGATAACTTGGGACATTTCCTTGAATTTGCTATTTTAAAGAAAGTGGGAGGCGAGGATTTGAGGAGGTGTACTGCCATATCTCATCATATTAGTTTACTAGAATGTCTACAGGCTGTGAGTTTCCACTGCATAGAGTGTCTTCTATTTTTCTACAGCAGTCCAGAATTGATTATTCCAAACTGTCAGCTCACATGCTTCTGCATGCACAGCTCAGTGGAGCTGACAGGGTTCTTTTTTAAACATGTATTCTGCATGAGAATTGCTTGAATCTTTGTTCTTTGTTTTTTCCCACCTAGGATTTTCTGAGAAATATCCCAGAAAGTATCTTTTCATCAGATCTGTATGATCACTGGGTCTGTGTAATGGATCAAGGAAATGATGAAGAAAAAATTAATATAATTAAAAGGTAATGATTCTGGAAAAAAATACTTTTAAATACTTGCATGCTATAAGTTTTTCTATTGAAATAATGGCAGTTATCAGATACATGGGATACAAGATTACAGTTATATATTTCCTGCTTCTGTTGTCACTGCTTTCTCTGATTTTAAACTTTACTGTGTGTGTGTGTGTGTGTGTGTGTGTGTGTGTGTGTGTGTGTGTGTGTGTAACTCACAGAAGTCCCTTCTCTCTTCCACCATATGTAAGTCCTAAGGATCACACTCAAGGTATGAGCCATTTCAATAGCCCCTCAGTTGTCTCCTATTTCTTTATCCTTTATCTCAGTGCTGAGGATTGAATCTGGGGCCTTGCACATGCCAGGCAAGCACTGTCACTAGGCCACACCCCTAGCCTTTTATCTTTAATATTATTAACATGAAATAATTATATTGTATACCTCTAGTTATCTGAACCTGACAGAAGCTGAGATCATTAGTACAATGGCTGCTGGATCTTCATGTAGGGTTAAGCAGCTACCTCACTAGATGACTATTAAGTATATCCATTTGGTGACTGAAGTCATGCAGAGAACAGGATCTATTCCCTTCTCTCCAGGAAGCCACAAGCCTGGTAGAATAGATAGGTAAAATGATGTTTATAACATTATAACCATTGTTGTTTTAATTCCTTGAGAAGTGTCTTAGGGAAGGGGATTTACAGAGTCTCAGACTCATAATAAAGTATAAAATGTCTGAGACAGTGTGGTCGCTCATACCTGTAATCCCAACACTTAGGAGACTGAAGCAGGAGCATTACTGCCAAGTTGCATGTCAGCCTCGGCTACAGTGTGAGACTTAAAAACAAACAAACAAAAAACTTTGCATTATCTAAAGCCATCAGTGAGATTTCTTATAGAATTCATTATCTCGTGTTCCTGAATATTCCCTGTATTGTCAGAGAATAGGTAGGAAGAAAGTGTGCATTAGAAAAATGCAGTGTTCTAGTTTATGAAAGGTTGAATACCAAATACCTCTTGTAAAGTTTTATTTAGCTTGCCCTAATACAGGGCTGTATATTGTTACTTGTTTAGTTTTAATGTGAAAAGAAATGATGCTTATGAAAATAAGATAAACAAAAGCTTTTGTTGAAGTTGATTCATGACAGTAAGAAGTTCCATACAGCCCACTCACCATAGATTACAGAATAGCCCAGCTTTTAGTGACTGAGTCAGAAGTGCTGATATGAATTTGTACAGAGCTACAAAATTGGCTTTTCTGCTGGGCCAAAGATGCAGATTACCTGTTGTTCTTCTGTCAGAATTGAACTCCATAGGTCAAGTATGGCATACACTGTTATCATGTACCTACTAATCAGTATAAAAATGTAGCCCAAAGGCTTTAGTGCCTTACAGAAACATGTTAGATGCACCATTTCCTACTAAATACACCCAGTCATCTGGTTGGCTTCAGGGTCTTTGACTGGAGTCGCTGTCGTCCCATTATACCCAATACAGACCTCTGCTATTTGGATAACAGGTGTCACAGTACCATATTTCCTCTAGTTGTAGGTAACTCACAGAGAGAGAGAGAGAGAGAGAGAGAGAGAGAGAGAGAGAGAGAGAGAGAGAGAGAGATGGATGTGCTGGTTGAAGTAAGTTTTGTTGAGTATTATTTAAAACCTTTTATCAGTCACATCAAAAGAACTGTGGGACCATACTTACAAGCTTGACTAGTGTGAGTGACAGCTTTGGAGCACAGCTGCTTTTGGGATCTGGGTGTGAGAGCATGTCTCCCAGAACAGACCTGGATGCTCACCAGGAAAAAGCACTGAAGCCAATGAGTGCTTCAGTCTTCTCAGGATTCCTTTTGTGGGTTGGCTTGGGATATTAGAAAATGTTGCAGGAGTTATCCGAGTTAAAACACATTGTACTTACTACTTTTCTTGGAAGTATAACAGGCAACATATTTCATGCATTCTTGTACGATTTCATTAAGTTGTTAAGACAAGATAGGAAAAATGATTGCCAGTGCTTACCCTTCTAAGGATCCCCTTGCTCCACACACTGCCTCCCATCAACTGAAACTCTTGTTCATCTGCACTGTGCTCTTGGTTTGCCTGTTTGATTTGCATAGTTCCCCATGCTGTAAAGTGAGAGGTGCCTGTCTTTACAAGTTTCTTAATAAAACGTCCTGCATTTTTCTGTCTTTAGGCTATTAGATCAGCTTCCCAGAGCCAATGTTGTTTTCCTAAGGTATCTGTTTGGGGTATTACACAACATTGAACAACATTCCTTATCTAATCAGATGACTGCATTTAACTTAGCAGTGTGTATCGCTCCAAGCATTCTCTGGCCTCCTACTTCTTCCAGCCCAGAACTAGAAAATGAATTTACAAAAAAGGTAATGACATTTTCATTTTATGTCCTGAGTCCTCCGCTTCCCATTTTGAAACACTGGAAATTCACAGTGTGCTGATATACAGTTTCTTAAATAGCTAAAGTAGACTTCCTTGTGTGAGTTTATTGACCTTCCTGTCTCGGCCAGAGAGTAGGACTGATTAAAATGACAAGTGGTAAGAAAGCACTCCTCTAAACACCAGGGCCAGAGTTCAGTTCTCAATGCCAACATCTGCAGACATGCCATCCTGAGAGAAGTCCCTTACAGTGGTTCCTCCTTTAATGACTCAGTAGAGGTTGAGATCCTGCCCCTCTATGGCCTGGCTATGAAACAGAGGTTTGGGGTACCATTCCTTTCATTAAAGCATGCCTCAGTTGCTGAGGGCAAAGAATCTATAGGCTACTCCCTGTCCATCTCAGTGGCAACACAGAGCCCCCCTCCCCCAGCACTCCTTTTCCCTTATACATCCCCACTTGGGTAGTAGGGAGACATACTGAGACTAGTCAGTAGTTGTCTGTCTGTCTGCCTCTCCTCTCCTTCTGTACCCACAGAGGAGCCATCTTCCAAAATTATAGCAACTTGCCCCTTACACAAGAAATCCTTGTGTAAGTCTTTATTACTGACATTTGATAAATTTTAATAACAAAGTATATATGTCCAACCCAAACACCCTATGAAGAGAGAATGCTTGAAATTGCTCCAATATAAAAGACAGAAGTAGTGATATAAAATATTAGGGTTGCACCAAAACCATAGGTAATTGTAGTCTGCTGACTCCAGTTCAATTCTGTGCCCAAACTACTCCCTAAAGGTTATCAGTTGGCAGTGAGGCGTTCATACCCCTTTGAATGCTTATCTCTGTTCTTTTGCATTTTGTGGCTAAGATCAGGATGTGTCTATGAAATGTGATGTAAGAGTTACATGGACAGTAATGCTTGAATTCTTTTCATTGGGCACAGGTCTCACTTCTTATACAATTTCTGATTGAAAATTGCTGTAGGATATTTGGAGAAGACATCACTTCTCTCTTGGGAGAGCTTTCTGATCGAAGCATCAGTGGAGAACATCCCTCAGGTACTGTGAAGAACGCATCTAGTAACAACTAGGTATTTGTCTATGAATACACACAGACCGCTTGTCCCAGAGCCTCTGCCCTGGGTCAGTGGGCCCCAGGCTTTTGTTCCTTTCTCAGAAGGCCTGCTAATAGGTCAGTGTGATGGAGTTAAGATATACACAGGATGAGGCCTCAGCATACAGATTTTACACTGAAGATTTGAATCCATATTTTAAATAAACAGAGGAACTCTACTATATATGAGAACTTCTGTTGTTGAAACTAGACTCAAAGGTCCAGAGAAGTAGGGAAGTCCTGGTTTGAGGTGCTTCTTACCCCTACCTCCTAGTGGACTCTAAGACCTCAGAATTCTAGTGTGCTGGGACCCAATTTGAAACAACTAGCATCTTTGAGGTTGAGGGTGCAAAAAAAGTCTGAATTCATAGACACACAACCTCCATAATACAAATTCTTTGCTACCAGTTGCTAATATGCTTCCTTCAGTCTGTAGTTCTGTGCCATCAAATACCAATATTTTATCTATAAAATATAAACAATGTTAATCTTTACAATAATCCTAAGAGGCAGACAAAGTAATAGCCTAACTTCTAAAGAGCTTCATGAAAGGTTTCATAGAGTGGCGTGTATCCTGTGTAACTGTATGCTGCACCACCCATGTTAGAAGACAGCTCTTACTCAGAATCTACATCAGCCCCACATTAGCTCATTTCCTTTTCATTATCTTGGTTTTAGAACATATTCATTGCTTTAAGAAAATCTTACCTTAGGAGGAAGTCACTTCATTAGAAACTGAGATAAATTTAGCATCCATACCTCTAGAAGATTTTTGTCTGCCGCACTAACGCTTGAGATAGTGGAAAGGTTCAGGCAGTTAAGGTGGTTTTCGTGGGTGAAGGATTCACCCCCAATGCCATCCTCATAAGCCAACATGGGTTGGATTCCCTGTCCCGGGGACCAGCATGGTGGAATTAAAGGAACTCAAGCAAGCTGTCCTCTGACATCATGCAAGCCTCAGCCTCCTGTGCTGCCAGTGCCCTTCACACACAGAATTGTACATTAGTTTTGAAGATTCTTTCCTTCTTGAAAGTAGAAATTTGAACTCTACACATGAATATAACACAGAATGAGCATGTTTTCTTTAAAGGCAGCCCAGGTTGGATTTGTTAAGCATGTTGACCATGGTTTCTTTTCTGTCCACAGATATGTCTTGCTTCCAAATGAATGACTCCTCCTATGACAGCTTGGAAAATGAGCTCAATGAGGATGCTGATGCTCCATGCAGTGACCTAGTGAAAAAACTTGGCCAGGGTAGCAGAAGCATGGACTCTGTCTTAACCCTCAGTGACTATGACCTTGAACAGCCTGAGGTGGAAGGCCTCTTAACCCTGAGTGATTTTGACTTAGATCAGTCTAAAGATGAACACATTCAAATGAAACAACCTCTGGAGTCCAAGCCAGTAAATGTTTTTGTAGCCTACAGGAAGGTTCCACTGGGTGAGCATGCTAGGGCCCCAGTTGCCCCAGGTACACTCAGCTGCCTGCCTGCAGCTACAACAGGTACCCCAAAAGTCCTCCGGTGGCACCGGCGCTGCTCAGAACCCAGCATTGACTATCTAGACACAAAGCTTTCTTATCTCCGTGAGTTTTACCAGAAAAAGCTACGAAAGTCCAGCTGTGATGCCGTGCTTTCTAGAAAGGATGAAGATTATCTAAAGCAGACCCAGACCCTAAAGAGAGGGAGTAAGACACATTTTAAACAGAGTTCAGTCACAGGCACTGACATCAGCAAGAAAAATGCTACCAACGAAAACATTAAGAAGAAAAGCCTGTCTGGTCATGAAGGAAATCAAGGGACACCTTTCACTAAGTCTAAGCCAGTGGCCATTTCTGTGGCATCTCACAGTCACATGTCCTCTCAGGATCACTCCAGGAAGCAACCTTTTGATGCAGATACATGCAGATTCTCTCCACCACATGTAGCAGATACCAGGAAGAGCTCACGGGTACATCGGCGCTGTTCAGAACCCAGCATAGATGACCAAAACTACAAACTGTCCTATCTCAGGGGGATCCATTCGAAGAAACAACATAAAACCAGCTGCGAGAAGGGCCTTTTACATGGAGAAGAGGATTATCTCAAAAGGCATAAGTCTTTGCAAATTGAGGGGCAAAAACTCATTAATCAGAGTTTGGTCATGGGGATTGAGGTGGGTAAGAGCAGTGGCGCTCACCAAAGCACTGAGAAGGTTTTTCCCCCAAGACTAAACCTTTGCCCAAGGGCTAGCTATTCTAGCCTGTCCTCCCCAGGCACATCCCCATCCGGCTCATCAGTAAGCTCCCAGGACAGCGCTTTCTCACAGATCTCTGAACATTCTGTGTTTACTCCCACTGAAACTTCCTCTCCAATAGATTGCACTTTTCAGGCTCAGAGGAAACAAGAACTGTCTTCTGACTTTCAAAGTCCCAGCTTCGTATCTGGAATGCCTGGTCCCTCCACAGGGCAGGCCAGCAGCCATGTAGCTTATTTAAGAAAGGGTACCATAGAGCAACCATCACAAATGCATTCTGTAACTCTTCACCCCAGCGCATGGTTGAGAAGTGGTTTGGTCACTTTGAAAAATTGGTCCCTCAAAAAGAAAACAAAAGTAGCCAGACCAGAAGACAGGAAAATCTGTTTCCCGAAAGAACCTTTGGAGTTAAGTCCACATGCTTCGGGTACTCCAGAGGCTGACTCTCCACAAGAGAGTCAGGATGACATACACCTAGGGTCAGATGAAGGACCTGGAGCTGGACAGACAGCCCATGGGTGCAATTCCTGTACCTGTCAGGACTCAGAGCAGCACTTCAGCTCTCCATCCCACCAGCTGGAAAGCAGACTCAAGCTCTGTATGAAGCTGCAGGAGGGAGAAGAGAGTGGAGGGCAGCACCCTTCTCACAGCCCCTGGGAGGGAGCCTCAGCAGATCTTGAGACTGTGGAGGATGTGGCCAGCCCTGATGCAGAGCCTACAAGAGATTGCGATGATGGGGACAGACATTTAACCAAAGACAGTTACCTGCAATAAGAATCTGCTATCTTTAAGAACAGGAACTGGGCTAATAAAAACAAAGACAGCAATTAGTAAAGACCCCTTTTATATGACACCTGGGGTAGGTAGCACTCAGACAGTCATTGCTAACATGACAGTCTCTTTGTTAAGATCATTTGGCAAAAGTTGGTTTAAAAGTTTCATCATCTAAAGTTCTGAAAGGATTCTCCTGTTAAAGTGTGGATTAGTCCTTTTGTGAGGTGTGAGGAGGTGAACAGGAGTGTCCTCCACTGAAGCCTACTTATGTCAGCGGCCTGTGAGTTTGCCGTCTTCAAAGACCAGAGTACCTTAATGAAGCATCAGTAACACATAGAAGGGAATAGGAGAGAGAAGCCTTCTTTATGCCATTGAACACAAGAAAAGGGGTCACTGAGTCATTCAGAAAAGCATGTACACTCACTAAGGAAATCATGTCAAACTTGTCTCAGAGTCTAAGTGGCTTTTCCTAGTCTTGTCTTCACAGGGTCATTTTGATAAAGGCAGAGTAGAGAAAACTATTGATTAAAGAGCTATGGGTACCATGACAATACAGCTGTGTAACTGGGTAGCCAATTACAGAGATGTAGATAGAAAGACAAAGAAGAAAATGCTCACTTTGGTGTCCTTCCCACAGTGCCTGTGCTAAAAGCATGTGTTCTGGAAGTGTAGCTTATCCATATTTAGAAAGGAACCTACTGACATTTGCTCTAGTAGTGTAGAAAAGAAAAGCCATATTAAAAAATTAGAGAAATGGTTTTGCAGTTTTCCCTAGCTGGCGAACCTCAGACGCAAGGGTTGCAGAGAAACTGGAGATGTCCCATTTTGTGCCATGGTGGTAGCAACCTTTATGTCATTGAGAAAGGCTTTGTACTATGCTGATATCAGTAAGAAAATATGTGTAGAGATGTATCCAATCAGAAAGTTGAATCCTGCAATACTTAAGATGTCACAGAAAAGGCCCCTGAGTTTGACTTAATGGCAGGTTATCATGTGAAACTTCTCTTATCAATCACACCTCACTTTGATTAATGGCAGTCTCCTGCAACATCACTGCCTTCCTATTTCCACAAGTATTATTTGTCAACATGGCATCTCTATGAGGATACTCCTCTTGGAGTGCTGCTTATTAGATTACAGCCAACCAAGAGAAGCAAAAGAACAACCTTTTTATTCTACAGGTTGCTGTTGATTAGAGATTGATGGGATGTAAGGCTTTTGAATAGAACACACAAAAAAAGTTGCTGTTGGGCTGTCTCTGATGGTTACTCTCTTTGGATTTTCTTGCCAAAGTTCTCCATCTTTTCCAAATGGTTTGAGGTTTATAAATATTAAGAGTTTAGACCTCAGAAGTTTATCATGGACACCTCACCTCTCTTTACCTTCAAGGCTACACCAGGATGTCTCCTTCCCTGGGAGTAAGATCTTGTCATCCAGGATAAAGTAGAGGGATACATCCTAAAATAGATGAGCATCCTCCTCCATTTAGATACTTAGAAGTTACCTAGTGTTAAGGTGATCTCATGAATTCACTGTAAAAAGGACTTTTCACTCTAAAATTAGCTTATCTCAAATTATTCTCTCTACCAGTCACCAGGAAACTCATGGCAGATATTGTCCCCGTCTCTCAAACATTGCATTGTTGGTTTTAGGATAAGAATCTATCTTAAGTATTAACTATAGAAGTGCCACCTACCTCTCAGGGGCATGGCCCTGATTGTCCTAATCATAATTATCTTTTAGAACTCTGTGTCCAAAGAGCTCATTCATGACACTGGCAATCTCAATCAGCTGTGAAATAGACCCCATCTTGTAACCAACCACTTCCACATGAAGACTCCTAAGAATCCATATGTATCTTTTGTGGTATTAATATATAACGTTAGCAGGACGACCCTTCCCTTTAGGGCATACTACTGTCAGAACTGCAAGATGTGAATGAAGATCTCATGGCTTAAGAGTGTTTCTCTGGAAGAAATGCCTGTTGAAAAATCTAAAGAGTTCTGGTTTTTTCCCCCTTTCATAATGGCCAGTAGATAATTGTTCACTAAGTTTGAAACAGAAGAAAATAGTTGGTAAGGTTCTCCACCAACCATTCCTTAGATGCTCCCATGATACTCAATGTGAATAGTCTGTTAATATTGCTGTAAAGTATTATATGGTTTGAAGACAGACATGTCATTTTATTAGACTCCATCAATCTATAATATATTAGACTGATTCTTTATCTCAAATGCTATGAGTTTGTATAATATATCTTGGACAAATTTTATTACCGTGTTATGTAACAAATGTGTATTTTTGTACCTTGCAGAAACTGCTGCTAACTTTTAAATTGTTTGGTTTTCAAGGCACTGAAAATGGGCATGTACAAAGTCCATGCTGTCTGTTAAATAAAATGTCATCCTGCAGTTAACAGTCCCATGGAGAAATACTGACTGCGGAGAGTTCTTTTGCTCAGCAAGCCTGAGCTCCCTTTGAGTTGAACATTTCATACATAATGAGTTGTGGCCTTAAGTTTTTACTCATTGTTTTCTAGGGGAAAAAGGAGTGAAATTGTTTTTTCTTTTTATATTTTTAAATCTTGTTTATGAAATGTTATGTTTTATACATAACAGTCCCCCATTTTGTCAGAAATTGTGTTTTTTCATTGTATTTCTGGAGTGATGCAGACCAGTTTGTCCATGTGCCAAAAGAAATTATCAGCTCAATTTGATTGTGTGTATGAGATTTTCTTTCATTTTTAGACCATTCTGATGAGAGACCCAGTTGACTTTATACAGACACCAGGATATCTGTGCTTTGGAGGTAACTTATGAAGTATATGTTTTTCATGACTACTATCTCTCTGACTTCTTGAGGTTTATCAAGTGGTCACTGTATAAATTTAATCACTGTTTTCGAAGGGATTCCGAACCTAGAAAAACATATTTGTTCCAGGTAGTTAAGAATGACAAAAACACTTTCACAAATGTTGTTAATTGTATTTCTGCAATGTGCATACACACACACACACACACAAAATTCTAAATTTTAGAGAAACAGAAATTTACTTTTAATGAGGACTCAATCTAATATTAGAAACTATTTTCTTTATAGTCTACTTTGCATGTCATAACACTGAATCAGATGGTTCTAATTTGTCAACCCAACAAGCTCTTTGTTTTTTTTTAATAGTCCAGTAATTTTTATACTGTGAATAATAAATTTGGGTAAAGCATTTGCTTTGTTTCTTTCATTTTGTTTATGAGGTCTTCTCATAATCAAAGTTTCCTGTGAAAGGAAGAAATCTCTCAAGGTTTGTGTTGCCCATTCTGAGCCCTTCTCTATTTCTGAGCTACCTTCACATTATATTATTTCTTTTTTCCTTTTTGAATACAATGAACCCCTGAAAAATTATCTTTGTACAATGTGAATTATTCTAGTAGACTTGGCAGAAGGCTCTAGTCTGAGGTATAATTTTCAAACTTTGGCTTTGAAATCTCTCACACACAAACTAATGATATATTGGGTTATAATATTGCTCTTTGTGCTCCTATTGGACAACATCAGGGCATATTTGCATCTTTAGATGACTTAAAGGTGTTTTCAGTATTTTTATTTGTCAAAGTAAAAATAGTATTTAGATTTTTACTTCACATAGCAATATAAGATGCAGGTTTGTGGACATTAAGATGTAAGTACTACTTGTTTTCATCTGTGTTTTAGGCTACATTAACTTAATTTTAGAAATTATCTCTGCAGCATCTTTGTGTAAGAAGTGAATAAATTGGCTAAAACCTTCTGAGATAGTCTGTTACTGAGAATAAAATAAAATGGCTACTATACAGAATTATTCCTTCTCCACAAGATCAGGAACCAAGATTATTACTGCCTACAATGTTCAAATGTAAATATATATATGTATATATATATAGTTTTGCCCCATAAATGGAATAAGTGTGCACATAGAATATCAAAATATAATGAGTGCTAGGAATTTTCCTGGATGGATCATCAGACGCATTAAGCAAGCCCTAGACAAGTTAACTCAAGAAACAATCACAACAACGTCAAAGAGCAAGACTTCAGGGAAAAATAATCAACTGGAAATCATCTCTGAGACCAGTGTATAAGAAGAATCATGATTAAAGAAATAAGAGCCCCTATTATTGAAAACACAGGAAAAAAGAAATCAGCCTAAATGGGATTTTCTTCATACAAAAGCATTCTGTTAACATCGTGACAGGGTCATCAGTAGCTACCTAGGGAAAGTACTACCTGCTCCCAGACACTCTCTCCAGGCTGTAGGGCCAAGCAAGAAGACTGCAGAAAGCCAGAACAGAATGAGCTACAGAGACAGAACTCACATTCTCCACAGGCACCATGAAGTCACTTGAGGGGCACTATGCTCACCACTGCCTGGGCAGACTACACAAGGGCATTAACAGTGTCCTGAGATGGGGCCATTGAATGGGATGAAACAATTTATTCAATGAGATTATAGCAAAAAAATTTTACGAACATTGAGAAAAAAATGGACATTCAAACATAAGAGACATTTTAAATCCCATGTAGACTTAACCAGAGAACTTCTCCCCAGTAAGCCATAATCAACATGGTAAACTGCCACGCTAAGAATGTTTAGTGCCATAAGAAGAAAACTCTTATGTTTACCATGAGAATATCTGCTGTTGTCAATAATAAAATTAAGAAAAGCATGGGATGATTATTTGAAACCCTAGAAATATCTGCCAGCCATTGGTATACCAAGAGAACACATCTAAAATTACTAGAGAAATAAGAACATCTTAGGAAAAGTACAAAGCAAGCCAACTCAGTTAAGCCAGTAGGAAGAAAATTCTCATAGAAAAACTACACAGAAGGCATCATCCACCAGAGCACAGGAAAAAAATAACCATTCATGAAAGAAGTACATGAGCAAAGGAGAGCTGGGAAGTAATACACCAAGTCCAGCAGAGTGGACCAGCAAACAACTAGACCATACCCCTCAAAAAAAAAAAAAAAAAAAAAAAAAAAAAAAAAAAAAAAAAAAAAAAAAGAAAAAGAAAAAAAAAAAAAGAAATGGCAAACTGTCAATAATGACATTAAATGCAAGTAGTCTCAGCATTTAAAAGATATAGGCGGGCTGATTCCAAAGCACACTACAGCTATATTTTCTCTGAAGTCTTTAAAGATTTGACTGGGGGTGGGGGAGACAGACCAGAGGGTCAACTGACCAAGCAAATAGGCATCAAAAACAGGTTTGCACAGCTCTTTTCAGATGTAGTGACATAGCCTTCAAATGGAAACAGCTCAGAAGGAAGATCAGCATCCCTTACAGATAAGAGTTCATCCAGAAGAAAGCTCTGCACTCGGTGTGGCAGCTACTTGTTTCAAAGAATAAACACCTGAGGCATGAAAGTAAGGTGGGTCGTAATACAATGAGAACAGGTGGTTTAAATAACCCACTCTTTTCTTTAAATAGGTCTTCCAAACAAAATTCAAATTCAGCAAAAAACCAACAATAATAAAACCCTTCAGTATCAATTGGATTTAACTGACCTACAATCTACAAACTTCCAACAATTGTGGATTACATATTCTTAGCATCTCTAACCTTGAATTATAAATTGAATAAAGTATGTAAATATATGTGTGCATGCATGCTGTGTGTGTGTGTGTGTGTGTGAGAGAGAGAGAGAGAGAGAGAGAGAGAGAGAGAGAGAGAGAGAGAGAGAGAAAACATTGGGGCAAAAATCTCCTTGAGGGAAAAAAAAACCAAGACTGAGCAGATTGCCTGTGAAAATTCTATTAAACTTAAGGAAGAGCAAAAACCAATTCTTCTCAACCTGCAAACTGCACTAGAAAGGGGGAAATGCTACCAAATCCATTCAGTAGAGCAGCATTACCATGATAACAAAACTAGATAGGAAAAAAAATACAAGCCAATATCAATGAACTTAGATGTAAATTTTTTAACAAAATACTTTCAAATCAAATTCAAGAACACATGAAGAGCATCATATACATCGTAACTAAGTTCTTTTACTCCCTAAATCCAAAGTCCACCCAGTTTATTCAAATGTAATATGGCATTTTAAGACTTAAGATATAATCACATGATTATTGTGTTAACAGTCTGAAAAAGGCATTTGACAAAAGTTCAACATTCCTTCATGATAAAAGGCCCACAAAAAAATGGGAATATAAATTATGTTAAAAAAAAAAACTAGGGCCATGGAGGGAGAAGCAAAATATATAAAACAAAATCTGGAGATGGATCCCCATACTCCATTCATTCCATAAAATATTAAGATACTTACCTACAGCAGTAAGAAAAGAAAAATATCTGAAGGAAATACCAATAAAATTAGTCAAATTATCCTACATATCAGGTAACCCAAAGCCTGCACCAGAACTATGAAAAATCAACATAAAAACCATTAGTTTTCAGATGCCACAGAAACACCAGAAAGACAATGCAGATGCCAGGAGATGCAGAGGAAATACTGCTCTCAGAAAAGGAAAATCCATATACATCTTTCTTAAGGTCCTTGTTACCTACCTTCTCCAAGGTTGTGGATTGTATCTTGGTTATCCTTTACTTCATGACTCCAGCTGTCAGGCTGCTCTGGACTCTCTCTGCACAGCCTCCCTACATGCTTGCTGCCAGCCTAGACCAGAACTGGATCTAGAACAACTGACTTATACCATGACCTGACCACAACAGGCATCATGCTGCAACTGCACAGAACCAGCGAGCTTCTGGACACACAACTGACTAAGACCGCCCAGGACTACAACTGAATGAGAGCCAACCTAGAGCTGACCAAGAGTGAACTGAGGAAGCAATGGGCAGACAACAGTGCAATAACACATACAACAATACAAAGATCAACAATACACCACCAGAAGAAGCAGGTAGTTCTACAGCGTCAAGATCTGAATATAATAATGAAGAGCAAACAGAAGGAAACAACCTTAAAAACAGCTTTATGAAGCTAAGAGAAGCCTTAAAAGAAGTTATAAAAAACTCCTTTAAAGGAATAGAAGAAAACACAAACCAGAAAATGGAAGAGATGAACAAGTCCCTCAAAGAAAAAAGAAAACCAAGAAAAAACAAGCAGGTGAAAGAAAAATTCCAGGAATTAGAAATCAAATAGAAGATTTGAAAGTTTATTGAAAGAAGACACAAACAGAGAAAAAGCTGGAAATAGAAAACATGAAGAAAAGACCTGGAACCACAGATGCAAGCATAACCAACAGAATCCAAGAGATGAAAGAGAGAATCTTTGGAGTAGAAGATTCAATAGTGAAAATAGATACATCAGTTAAAGAAAACACTAAAACCAAAAAAGTCATGACACAAAATGTCCAGGAAATCTGGGATACCAAATATCAATAGATACAACAAAATGGAAATAATCCCTTGTATCATATCAGACCACCAGTGCCTAAAGTTAGAGTTCAACAACATCAGAAATCAAAGAAAGCCTACCAACCCATGGAAACTAAACATCACTCAACTGAACCACCTCTGGGTCAAGGAAGAAGTTAAGAAAAAAATCAAAGACTTCCTAGAATTTAATGAAAATGAATCCACAACATACCCAAACTTATGGGACACAATGAAAGCAGTCTTAAGAGGAAAATTCATAGCGCTAGATGCCTATATGAAAAACCTAGAGAAATCCCACACTAGAGAACTAACAGTGCAGCTGAAAACCTTAGAACAATTAGAAGCAAACTCACCTAGAAGGAGTAGCTGGCAGGAAATAATCAAACTTAGAGCTGAAATCAATACAACTGAAACAAAAAGAACGATACAAAGAATCAATGAATCTAAGAGTTGGTTTTTGCGAAAATCAACAAGATAGATAATCCCTATCCAAACTAACCAAAAAGCAGAGAGAGTATCCAAATTAACAGAATCAGAAATGAAAAGGGGGACATAACAACAAATACCTAGGAAATCCAGAGAATTATTAGGTCATACTTTGAAAATCTATACTCCACAAAAATGGAAAACCTAGAAGAAATGGATAGTTTTCTAGACAGGTACCACTTACCAAAGTTAAATCAAGAACAGATTAAAGACCTAAACACACCTATAACCTCAAAGAAAATTTAAACTGTTATTAAAAGACTCCCAAGTAAAAAAAAAGCCCAGGATCAGATGGTTTCAGTGCAGAATTCTACCAGACATTCAAAGAAGAACTAATAGCAATACTCCTCCAACTGTTCCATACAGTAGAAACTGAAGGAATATTGCCAAACTCCTTTTGTAAGGCCACAATAACCCTGATACCTAAGCCACTCAAGGACACAACAAAGAAAGAATTACAGACCAATCTCCCTCATGAACATCGATGCAAAAATTCTCAATAAAATTCTGGCAAACCGAATCCAACAACATATCAAAAAATTCATCCACCACAATCAAGTTGGCTTCAGCCCAAAAATGCAGGGATGGTTTAACATACTAAAAACTGTAAATGTCATCCATCATATAAACAAACTGAAGAAAAAAAAACCATGATCATCTCATTAGATGCAGAAAAAGCCTTTGACAAAATCCAGCATTGCTTAATGATTAAAGTCCTGGAGATATCAGGAATACAGGGAAAATACCTAAAAATAATAAAGGCAATATATAGCAAGCCAACAGCCAACATCAAACTAAATGGACAAAAACTCAAAGCAATCGCACTAAAATCAGGAACAAGATAGGGTTGTCTACTCTCTCCTTATCTGTTAAATATTGTTCTCAAAGTACTAGCAAGAACAAAAGGAGATTAAGAGGATACAAATCGGAAAGGAAGAAGTCAAACTATTTCTATTTGCAGATGATAGGATTGTTTACATAAGCGACCCCAAAATTCTACCAGGGAACTCTTGCAGCTCATAAACACCTTCACCAATGTAGCAGGGTACAAGATTAATTTAAAAAGAGAAACATCACCTCTTACAATAGCTGCAAATAGCATTAAATATCTTGGCTTAACTCTAACCAAAGAAGTAGCAGACCTGTATAACAAAAACTTTAAGTCATTGAAGAAAGAAATTAGAGAAGATATCAGAAAATGGAAAGACCTCCCATGCTCCTGGATAGGTAGGATCAACATAGTGAAAATGGCAATTTTACCAAAAGAAATCTACAAATTCAATGCAATACCCATCAAAATCCCAACACAATTTTTTACAGACCTTGAAAGAACAATATTCAACTTCATATGGAATAACAGGAAACCACAGATCACTAAAACAATCCTGCTCAATAAAAGAACTTCAGGAGGCATCACCATCCCTGACTTCAAGCTATACTATAGAGCTATAGTAATAAAAACAGCCTGGTATTGGCATAAAAACACACTTATAGATCAATGGAAGCAAACTGAAGACCCTGACATTTATCCACATAACTATGAACACCTGCTGTTTGACAAAGAGGCCAAAAATATACGATGAAAAAAAGATAGTATCTTCAACTATAGTGTTGGCATAACTGGATGGTAGTTTGTAGAAGAATGCAAATAGATACAAATTTATCACCATGCAAAAAAACTCAAATCTAAGTAGATCAAAGACTTTAACATAAACCCAGCTACACAGAACTTGATAGAAAAAGAAAGTGGGAAATACTCTCCAACGCATTGCCACAGGTGACCACTTCCTAAAATATAATACCAGTAACACAGACACTAAGAACAACAATTAATAAATGGGACCTAAAATTGAGCAGCTTCTGTAAGGCAAAGGACATGGTCAATAAGACAAAACAACAGCCTACAGAATGGGAAAAGATCTTCACCAACCCTATATCTGACAGAGGATTGATCTCTAAAATATATACAGAACTCAAACTAGAGCCCAAAACCCAAATAATTCAATTTAAAAAATGGGGTTCAGAGCTAAAAAGGAAATTCTCAACCAAAGAACTACAAATGGCTGAAAAGCACTTGAAAAATTGTTCAACATCTTTAGCCATCAGAGAAATGCAAATCAAAACAACTTTGAGATACCATCTTATACCTGTTAGAATGGCTAAGATCAAAAACTCAGAGAACAGCCTATGCTGGAGAGGATGCAGAGCAAGGGGAACACTCCTCCATTGTTAGTGGGAGTGTAAACTTGTACAGCCATTCTGGAATGCAATATGGAGGTTTCTCAGAAAACTAGGAATCACTCTCCCCAGGGATCGAGCAATACCACTATTGGGCATATACCCTAAAGACACACATTCACACCCCAAAAGCATTAGCTCAACTGTGTTCATAGCAGCATTATTTGTAATAGCAAGAACCTGGAAACAACCTAGATGCCCCTCAACTGAAGAATGGATTCACAAACTGTGGTACATCTACACAATGGAGTACTACTCAGCAGTAACAAAAAATGACATCGTAAAATGTACAAGCAAATGGATGGATTTGGAGAGTATCTTCCTGAGTGAGGTAATACAGATCAGAAAGATAGTCATGGGATATACTCACTCTTAAGTGGATTATAGACAAAAAGCAAAAAGCAAAGAATATCCAGGTTACAAACCACAATCTCTGAATAGACTGAGATCACAAGGAACTTAAGAGAGACATCCAGGATTCCCCCCGGGAAGAAGATCTCCTAAGTAAATTGGGATCATAACAGGTATTGACCAAGGAGTGGTGGGAGAAAAAGATGGTTGAGTAAGAGGAACAACAAAGAGGGGGGAAAAAGGGAAAGATATCTTGAGAGAGGGAGCCATAGTGGGGTTGGAAAGAAGCTGGGTTCTAGGGAAACCTCTGAGAACCCATAGGGTATCCCTGGATAGGACTCCAACCAATAGTGGAGGGCTTCCTAAACAGGACTTCCCCTATAATTAAATGAATGACCACCCTAAATGTCATTATAGAACCTTCATCCAGCAATGAATAGAGGCAGAAGCAGAGATCCATAGCTAAGAACCAGTTCAAGCTCCTGGTCCAGCTAAAAAGGGAGAGAGAAGAGCATGTATATCAGCAAATGGATCAGGATTATGAGAAGACCCACAGAGATGGCTGGCTGGAGCTTTGGAGATCTCACTGAATCAAAAACAGCCACTTTCAAATCTTCAGGAAAAGGAACTAAACCCTCCAAAGGTAGATGACTGTTGAATGGCATGGGCAGTATGTGGAACCTCATGGAGTAGGATCAGACTATGTTCCTGTGCATGAACTGGCATCTTGGAGCCCATTCCCTACAGAGGAACACCTAACCCAGCCCTAATATTGAGATGAGGGAATCAGACCTACCTCAAATGGATACACTAGACTGAACTGACCCACCTTGGGACTCCTTGCTCTCCTTGGGAAATGGATGGGGGATGGGAGTGGGAGGAGGCTGAGGGAGGACTGGGAGGGATTGGGTGGAGGGAAGGAAGGGCAAGCAGGGGTATTCATAGAAAAAAGCCTTTTAAAACAATATATATCAAAAACATTAGTTTTCCTATATATTAATAATGAACATGCTAGAAACTGTTCCAACCACAACAGCTTAAAACCATAGGGATAAGCCAACCATCAAGGTAAAAGGGTTTCCTATTGCTGTGAAAAGACACCATATGACCATGATAACTCTGATTAAAAAAAATGTGTGATTGAGGTACCTTGCTTACACTTTCAGAGGTTCAATCCATTATCATGGTAGGAAGCATGGCAGCATGCAAGCAGATATGTTGCTGGAGCTGTGAATCCTTATATCTTGACTCAGAGGCAACAAGAAGTCAACTGTCACACTTAAGGAAGCTTGAGCAAAGAATCCTCAAAGTCCACTCCCACATTGACACACTTCCTCCAATGAGGCCACATCTTCTAATAGTGCCACTCCCTTTGGGGGCCATTTTCTTTCAAATCACCACATTCCACTGCTCCCTGGCCCCCAAATGCGTATAGCCATATCAATATATATATGCATCAGTCAAACTTCAAAAGTCCCCATGTCTGTAACAATCTCAAAGTTCAAAGTATCTTCTGAGATATATGACAATCCCTCTGTAAAAAATAAAAATAAAAATTCAGATCACATGCATCAACATATATTGGCACAGGGAAGGAAGCACAGCAAGGACATACTGGACAAAGCAAGACTGAAAACTGATTGGGCAAATTCAAAACTCTGTAGCTCCATGTCTGATGTCAAAACACTCTTCAGATTCCCAACTCTGTTCTGCTTTGTGGACTGCAATACTCTTGGGCTGGTTCCACTCCCAGAAGCTCTCCTTAGGAAGTATCCCTCGACTCTGGCATCTTTAACACCTTAGATTCTCCAAGGCAATCTAGGCTTCAACTTCACAACTTCATGCAATGCTATCTCTCCTAGGCTTCTACTGAGGGTTAGAACATGGCCTCCTCATTCAATTAAAACCTCAACAGCTTTCTGTCCTTCACTGCTTGTGCTTGGCTGTCCTGAAACTTGCTCTGTAGACCAGGCTTGCCTCAAATTCAGAGATCCCCCCAACCTTGCCTTCCCAGTGCTGGGATTAAAGGTATGCCCCACCACATTCAGCTCTACATGCTTTCACAGGTTGAAAATTTAGCTGGATGGGCTCTTGTCCTGCCACCCAGGAAGCAAAATGTAATGGAACAGAGGTAAAGCCAAGGGACATGTGGCAACACATAGATCAACAGAAAATTAAGTTATAAGAGCTAGTTGGTAATGAGCCTGAGCCATAGATCCAACAGTTTGTAATTAATATAAGCCTCTGAATAATTATTTCATAAGCAGCTACAGGACCACAAATGGGAGAGATTTGTCTGGACCTTGAGCACGGATGGGTCATAAAACTTCTGGCTACACATATACAACAAATAGATTTTAAAAATCAAATAAGTCTAACAAAAAGATTGTAAACAAAGTTCTCACCTCAAAGAAAAAACTCAAAGAAAACCAAGATCAGAGATGCTGATGTAACTAAAAAAAAAAAAATATTTTAAAAATCAGCAAAACTATAGATAGGTTCATTAATCAAGGAAAAACACAATGGCAATTGTCTATCTAGGATGACAGGCGATAGCCATGACAAGTGGCTTGTATGTGAATGTTGGGAATCTGAGCTCAGGTTCTCATAATTGTGGGACAAGCACTTTCTCCACCGAGTCATCTCCCTGCTCCATAGATCAAGGGGGGTTGTTTGGTTTTTTTAATTTTCACATCCTTTGACCAGAAGGAAAGAACTTTCTCTTAATTGGACCCCAATGCTGATGTAACCACAGCAAAGCATCAGGGATGCAAAGCACAGCAATTGCTCAATATAATAGATGGTAGAAAAGATTAAGAATAGTCACAGGGAAGGAAGGTGAAGCCCACAGGACTATGGCATGGTGAGGAAATCTGGGGCCAGGTATCTAGTGGGACTCCCTGAGGCAAGTGGGGACTCTGAGGGCATCTGGGGAAACACATTCCTGGCAATGGGAAGAAAGGAAAAATTGCCCAGAAGTTTAGAGCACTGGACGCGTGTGCAGATGAAGAAGAATCAGTCTGACAACTTAGATATTTTGTGGTCGATTTTCCCTTCTGTTGCTTCCAGGTTGTGTCAAAAGATTAAAAGTATCATTGAAAAATCAGCCCGGTAGTGGCCTAACAAACTTACTGGCCAACCTCCTATGACCCCGAGAGGCCACATGTGGCCATGGTTCTGCAATCAGGAAGGAGCAGGGCCTTTCTCCATGGCCCATATGCATCCCCCTCACATTTGCACACTCAAAATGCAGACTAGAGATGTGTCCAGGCTGAGACCCTGAGACTGCCTTCCCTTACCTGGCCTTTCTTAGAAGTCATAGCCTTTCTATACTGGGAATCTGAGCCTGTCAGATTTAGCTTCCAGCCCTGGCAAAAGCAAGCCCAGTGCCCTGGTAGTTCTGTGGCCTCTAGAGGGCATTCATGCAGGGTATCTACTGGAATCCCCATGGACAGACATACAAAAGCAATGCTTATCCCTAAGCAAGCCAATGTCTGATTTATCAGGCTCTGTGGGGAATGCCTGCCTTCCTACCACATGGTCTCAAGTGCAGGTTACATCACATCCAATGGAGAGGTGGCTGGGCAAATAGCTCTCAGTGTCATGTGGCAGCAATCTAAACTATTAGCCTGTCGTTCTTAAGCAAAACTGTAGTAGTGAGCTTCTTCTCTTCATGGAGCTGAAGGTACCACAAGTCTGGGTGGGGTATGCCAAGAACTGGATCCTTCTGGACTCTGTACATACTGCAAAGCAGGAACAATGCCATCTTCCCACTATCTCTTAGGGGTCAAGGTGCTTTATTCTGAGGACAAAGGAACAACAAAAGTATAATGCTGGGTGGCTGACAGTCTAGGAATTTCTCCATGTTCCCCATGTTCTCCTCTTTCAGAGTGAAAAAGCTGGGCTCTGACATTCACCCCAGTCTTAGTCTGTGAGTGACTGGTTAGTCTACAACAAAAGCTTTCTCTCAGAATCTGAGATTAAGGAAGATGAAGGCCCCAGGCCGCCTATCTGTCTACATTGGGCATATTGCATAATGATAGCTTTCTCCACATCTTCCCGGCAGCTTTGTAACATAACACCAGGCCAGGCCTTCTTATCTTAGCTGTCTTCCTCATTCTCCTCCCAACTCTCCTTCTCCTGCAGCTGTACAGAGAAAACGGAGCCAATCCTGCTTTGAAGTCTTAAGGACTGGGCCCTGTCCCTTAGAACTCCTTGTCTGCTGAAGTCACTATTCAGAAAGACCTAAACTGCCCACCCCCTCCCACACCTTTAGATCCTTCCTCTAGCAGGTGGCTAGGCAGTCAGGCCCATCCCACCTTCCCCTACCCCCCTCCCCTGCTTCACAGGCTCTGAGGGCTCAACTTGGGTGAGATAGAGCCCCCCAATTTGAATATCTGAACTGACATGTTTCCAGTGATTAGATCAACTCAGAAGAAATGAAAAAGACAATTTTCTTAGCTTTTAGACTTTTGAAACCTCTTCCAGAAGGAAGCCTTGGGCTCTTCCACCCCTATCAAGAAGAAATGGAATTTTTCTAGGTCTGCAGAAGCAGACTGGTTATCCCATCTGCTGGGTCCCAGGATTAGTGATGGTGGAAGCTTGATACTTCTGGGTCTCAAGCATGCACAGTCACCGGCTCAGCAAGGGTATGGTCTGGTGTGCTGTGAGTGTGTGTGATGTGCATGGTATAGTATGCGTGGTCTCCAAATATACCAGACTTGGGAAACAGATTATTCCCATCAAAAAGTTGGCGATTTATCTTATAAAATGTTCTCTATCTTCATTGTCCCTGAGAAGGAAGGTGGATAATTTGAGATATGGGGGGGAGGCTCTTCTTCCTGATTACTACTATTCTAGGTTTTCTTCTACTATTCTAGGTTTTCTTCTCAGAGTAGTTTATGTAGAAAGCTGAACTCTCCTGACCACAGCTTGTTTTGGCTTCTCAAAGGTAGAAAAAGAGGTCCCCATAAATTTTTCAGGGAAAAAAGTCACCTATAAAACTATACAGGGAGGAGCGAGGGTGAAGGCTGACCTGGAGGGATTGGGAGGGGGAAGGGAGAGAGAACAAGATGATGCATGGGGGAAAAAAGGACTTTATTTTATAAATCAAAATAAATTTTAAAAAATTAGAAATAAACTATGAGTTATTGGCAATGTTGATGTCCTTTGCTTTGGGCTGTGTTTCATCCTGGCAAAATTTAAATCACTAAAACCATAGAAGTGAGATTGTTTGTGGTAAAATATGTGTAAACATTTTTGTAAGTTTTTACTTGTGCTTTAAGAATTTTATAGGCAGGCTGGAGAGATGGCTCAGTGGTTAAGAGTTAAGACTGTTCTTCCAGGGGACCTGAGTTCGATTCCCAGCATCCACATGGCAGCTAACAACTGTCTGTTATTCCAAGATCTGACACCTTACACAGTTATACATGCAGGCAAAACACCAATTCACATAAAATAAAAATAAATATAAAAAATAATTTTCTAGGCATAAATGTTTGAAAATAAGATTGTGGGGGTTCACAAGAGTGACAGAGCTGGCCCTGCCTTTCACCAGCTACAGCACTCAGCAGGGTGGCCCCTGTGCCTCACCTGGGCAACAGTATAGCTGTCTCTGGTGGTGTGGGTGTGGGTGACACAGCCTGAGAACACAAGAACAGAACCAGCCCACCCCTTGCTGCTTAGTGCATGGGGTGAGCTAGCCAGGAGGTACTGGAGAACTCACCCTGGTATTAGGGATGAGAGAAAGTTGGCAGCCTGACCAACCCAGCAACCAACCAAAGTTGCAGAATCTCCATGACACAGGACAAAGGGCATCCAAGAGGAATTCTGGTGAAGACCCAGTATGGATGGTGTAGCAGAAACCAGAGGCCTCAAACCAGACCAATGATTCTCTGCAATGAATACTTATACGTGAAGATGTGTTGGCTAAAGGGTTTATATGGTGTGACTCATTATGTCACACTATAGTTCCACAGCAAGGTTTTTGCCTTTTAAATTTTATAGTATTTTATCTTACCAGGGGGAGTTTGCAATGGCAGAGGGAGGGTGCAAAGGGATGGAGAGGCGAGTGGGATCAAGATGCATGATATCCACAAAGAATCAATAAAAAGTTAAATTAGAAAAAAAAAAAACAGTTGCTATGTAAACATTCATTGACTTATTTAAAAAAAAAAAAAAGTATGATGGGGGATATTGAAAGTAGCCAGTTGAAGGGTGAAAAGACTAGATTGCCTTTGGTGGCTTGCTTGGGAGTTTGTACTGGGTCTTCATGGATTGTCATCTTCCAGCTTTCATGTGGCCCTCCAATTGCACAGAGCTCTGCCTGACAACCTGCTTGTTGGACTAACATGCCTCAAGGATATTTTTCTAGAGACGCAAATAAACAGTGAGAATCAGATTTGAGTTTTGCAATCTTACCTTCTTGACTTTCTACAATCCTTCAGGGGATAGGGATGAGAGGAATGGATGCTGTTTACATATGGCAGACAAGGAAGAGTGAGCAGGATAATGGATTGTGTGGAGTTTGGGATCACTGATTAGGTCTGTGCCTTCCCACAGCCTGCTGCTGGACTCTTGTACTGTTAAAAGGTGAATTCACCATCCCCTTGCACTCTTTTATCTCTGGTTCTTTGGAAGCTCCTTGTTTTCTTCTGTCTCAAGGCTGACAAAGAGCTTTTCATAAAAATTAGACATCCATCAAGAAAAAAGCCAATAATCACAATGAAATATGTCTCTTCATCAAATGATTGCAGCTTGATGATGAAGAGTATGGTGCTGTATCCTGTCATCCCAGCACTCCAGAAGCTGTATCAGGAGAATCAAGACCAGCCTAATCACTTTGAGACCAACCTGAACAAAATGATACCCTACAATCTGGCAAAATAAAAGCTTGTGAACAGATCTGCAGCAGATTGCCAGATCTAGAGACAGTGCATTTATACAGAATACATCTAACAAATCTAAAATAAAGAAATCATAAACACAATCAAATTTATAATGCCAAAAAGCCCTGAAAAGATACTTCACCAAAGGAAATAAGCAAATACATGATATGCACTTGAGAGATGCTCAACATCATTAGTTATAAGAAAATGCAAATGTTAGTAGACAATCATTCTCCCAGAAGATATGGATTATTAAGTGAAAATCTCAGTACCAGGTATGGGATATCATGCTACAGTTGTTGGTGAAGAAGGCCCAGAGACTCCCCCAAACACTGGTTATCGCCATTACTCTTGGTTACCCAGCATAACTTCATAGTGAGACCCTATTGCTGAAGACATAATGAACTTAAATAGCTGGAACTGACCTGGAAACTTCCTTCCCTCTGGCCACCTTAAAAAGTGCCAGGAGGATTGCTTCTGGTTCCACTTCCGGGACCCAGTGCTGGCTGCAGAATCCCAGCGCTCTCTGGAGCAGGGGCAGGTAAACTCTGTCCCTGACCACATACACAGCTCCTGCTGAGGGAAACCCCGCCACGCCACGACCTGGAACTGAGCGAACCAACTACAGGGGTCTCTGAAGGGCAGATTCAGACCCCGCCCAGAGGTCAGGAGGGGGCAAGAGGCCTCAGCGCCTGGGAGGGAGAGTTCAGCTCCCATTGCTTCTGGTTCGACTTCCGGGACCCAGTGCTGGCTGCAAAATCCCAGTGCTCTCTGGAGCAGGGGCAGGTAAACTCTGTCCCTGACCACATACACAGCTCCTGCTGAGGGAATTTGCACGGCTCCCACCACGACCTCGAACTGAGCGAATCAACAAGTGCAGGGGTCTATGAAACAGAATCAGACCCTGACCAGAAAAGTGACAGGAGGCATACAAACCCGAGTGCCACAACTGACCAGGACCCATCTAATCGTGAACCACTGAAGCCATGGGCAAACGTCAGTGCAAAAAATTACATAATACTACAAAGGACAACATGGTAACTCCAGAAGAGAGTGGCGATCCTACAAATACAAGGCCTAAACTGACCAATGAAGAGGAAACAGAAGGAAGCAAC